>JAOVVF010003747.1:0-14587 GCA_028565595.1 Duopalatinus emarginatus | reverse complement strand
TATAAAATAAAACTTATTTCTATTTCTGCATTATTAGTCTGTTCATTAAGATAATAATGACATAACATTAAACAATGTTTTATTATAATCTCATCCTAAAATTAGAGCTTTTCACATATCTCGATACTAATATATACTGAAATCCTAAAATTATACTACAACAATTTACAGTATGTGAACCTCATCGACTTGACATTCCAAACATTCAAACCATAACAGCATCTAAACTTTAATTTCAGGAAGCTCAAGCACGGAGTTAAAAATGGAGTTTTAATGCATCAGCATACTGATGTTGGAATTTTTCAGTATGTGCAGTTGTTCTTTGTCAACCAAACCTGATATAAAACAGAATGTGAAGGAATGTACCAATTGATTTTGCTGGATTTTACCTAAACTTATGTTACTCATGAGAATAACCAACAGCCGCCAACCATAGCCATAACTATAATCACCGTTAACTTGTGACTCTTCACAAATTAGCAGCTGTTAGACTGAGTTAGCGTTCTGCTACCACATGCTTTCTGCATATTTAGCTGAACCAATTGCAGTTTGTTGTGTAACGGATCCCGATCTTAAAGCTCTGCAGAATAGCATATGCAGGGTGTGGCAGCAGCTGGTGATGCTATCCTGGACCAAACAGTATAAATCCTGTGTTGTGATTTGTACATTTTATTTTAATTGCTGCCCTTGTAAGCTAGTGCACACATTACATGCTTTATCACTTGTATTTCAAGATGTATTATTTGTATATGGACATATGGTTTTTCCACATGTACCATTATACCATTGTACCACTATATGCCACATGGCATTCTTTAGAATAAATTAAACCTATTTCACCCAGTCGTATGAGTTTTCCACGGTTTTGGAGTATTTATTTTAAAACTTTTGTGTTAAAGTTTTTTTCCCCCCAAACACAGCCGTGCTACCATCTGGGGAATATCCCAACAGGCAACAAAAACCCAATGAGGTCAAACTAAGTGCAGAAGTGAACAAACTGTATGACATAAAGTCTTGTATTCCATTAAAAAAACACCTTGTAATCATGTAGTCAGATTAATTGACTACAGTGTCACTGTAGCAAATAGCATATATTTTAACATCGTATTTATTGTACATAGGACACTGCTGGTTATTTGGTGCATATGTGGGTGGTAATATTTAGTATCATCCCTGGTCTTAGCAATGAATTAGCTGAATGAACCATAGTCCAGTTAATGTGTTCAGGTGTTCTGTGGTGTAGTTGTTAGGGTTTTTGCGGCCATCTTCATGGCAGCCAACAATGTTTTGCAAAATGTTATGCACTCAGCAACATTGAGAATAAATTAGGCTGTCTCAAATTAGGCTGATTAGGCTATCACCAACAGGGTGCCTACATTATACCAGCTCAATACTGACTACCTGTTGGATAATATGGACTACGTATTGGATAGAAACTAAGCCTACATTAAGCTAATACTAATCACTAAATGGCTCCAAACTGAGTGGTTGTACAAAGGTGAACCACTTAGCATTCCCCTAAGTGTCCTTATAGAAATATGTAATAAGTAGATGAGTTAATTATGAAAGTGATAAACCATTCAGCATTGGTCAGCATTGGTAGAGCAATAGAGCAGGGTCTCTGAAAACCTGAAAGCTGTCTCAAGCCCCAGTAAGCCTTGTCCCCTCTGAACTCTGTCATTTGATTAACTGGATTTCTTTGTTACGCCATTTGGTGTGAGTACAATGTATTTTTATTTTTTATTTTTTGGTAGAAAACCCATTGATAACCCAATGAGAGAAAGAAGAAACACCTGAGTGTTGTGCCAAGGCCCCTCCTTGTCTGTCCAAGACATATGCACAGGTCTGTCCTGGCTTGGTCAATGATGTCATTGCTCTAGCTAGTCCTTGCTATTAACAAGCAAGCGAGGAAGCCATTGCACTGCCTCCTGTTGCCAATGACAGTCAGTTGGACTCCTAGTGCGTAGATCGGAGGCAAATTAGACTCTTTACATTAGACTAGGCCTCACTTCCTGTCTGTGCTAGGTGTAGTGGTATGGTCCTCTACTGAACGCAGCATTGAGATGTAGTGGGGTGCCATATTAGGTAGTGACACATATTTACAGGTACCCAAATAACTATCCCTTTGTTTCTCCTGTCAGCGTTGGTGTGTTGTAAACTTGCTTTGCAACTAATTAGATGAGCTCTCGCATTTAGCATTGGGGACCTGGTAAGTCTCCTAGGTTTTCTTCTGGGGTTTTCTTCTATATGTTATGATTATATTTTCTGCGATGCTAATTGAAGGTTGATTTAATTTGCTATGACATTTGCAGAAACTATTTTGGATGAATTGTGGGCCTCAGCTGTTAGTGCCGAAGTTAAAGGTTAGCCATCTGTTAAAGGCATTTATTTACTGTGTTCTTGTCAAAGTGTTCCTTTTATTATTATTATTATTATTATTATTATTATTATTATTATTATTATTATTATTGTTGTTGTTATTATTATTTGGCTTTCATTTTGTATTTGTTTATTTTTGTCTTTGTAAATTATGTTTTTTTTTTTTGTCTAACACTAACACATGGTGGGTTATTTCCCTTTGTGTTCCTGTGTGTAAGCATGAGTGTGGTGATGTATTTTTACAGTCAGTGTATAGTACGTTTACAATTTCTGTGCCAGCTGCCATTTCTTAATATTTTTTTTTTATAGGTGCCGGAGCTGCCTGTCTGGATTTAAATTATATTATATTGAACAAAAATATAAACGCAACACTTTTTGCTCCCATTTTTTATGAGCTGAATCAATTTTCTATCTACACAAAAGGCCTTTTTCTCTAAAATATTGTTCACAAATTTGTCTAAATTTAGCTGGTCTCAGACAATCTTGGAGGTGAAAATGCTGGATGTGGAGGTCCTGGGCTGGTGTAGTTACACATGGTTTGTGGTTGTATGGCTGGTTGGATGTACTGCTGAATTCTCTGAAATGCCTTTGCAGACGGCTTATGGTAGCAAAATGAACATTCAATTCACAGCTCTGGTGGACACTCCTTCAGTCAGAATGCTGACTGCATGCTCCCTTAAAACTTGCGACATCTGTGGCATTGTGCTGTGATAAAACTGCACATTTTAGAGTGACCTTTTTATTGTGGCCAGTCTGAGGCACACCAGCGCCCTGATCTGCCACACCTGTGAGGTGGATGGATTATCTCGGCAAAGGAGAAGTGCTCACTAACACAGATTTAGACAAATTTGTGAACAATATTTGAGGGGACAAGGCCTTTTGTGTACACAGAAAAAGGTTTAGATCTTTGAGTTCATCTTGTGAAAAATGGGAGCAAAAAGAAAATATTTTTGTTCAGTATATATTGACTCTTCAATGATGATTTTAATTGCCTAGATTATTAAATAGCTTTATACTGACTGTTGGAAAAACTTTATTTAATTGGAAGGCCTATAAAGGCCTGTTCAACTTGCCTTAATAGGCAGTAGTTTTTCCTTGGGTGAGAATCCTGCTGTGGCATAGGCTGAAATTTTTGTACAAATGGGTGTCATACAACTGCCACCTCACATAAACAAGAAGGTGTTTTCTGAGCCTATTGGTCTCTGATTCAAGTTAAATGACTTTTCAGCTTTAATGACTTTTTTGTTTTTTTCTCAGTTCCTTGGCTGAACTGTTATTGTGCTGTTTTTTTAAACACCTCCATGCACATTTGCTGACTCAGCGTAGGATGAGTTCCTTGGTCAGCTGCCCTATGTCACAGACCTGCTGTCTGGTGCCTGCGAAGGTCAATGTTTCTATTTTGGTCCTGTCCCTAACCAATTGGTTTATTCCCTGATTGTGTTGACCTGTTCTGACCTAACCTGCTGACCTATTACATTCTGATTAGTTTCTCTATTTATACCCTGATGGTTCATTGTCTTACCATGAAGTCTGTCCATGCATTTAGTTTCACTAAATCTCAGCCTTATAGTTTAAATTCTTTAATTTAATTTTTTTCTGGTGTTACCACGTTACCATGTTACCACTGTTTGCTGTGATTTACTCTATTAATGATTCTCAGTTTCCCGTCCTGCTTCAGCCTTGTATACATTACATCTGGTATGTTCAGGTGTGGATGTCACTCACTGTATGACTATTAGCACAACCCCTCTTGTGTCTCTTGCTAGACAGCTGACTATTTACGCAGCCTAAATTTGAGCATTGGGATTTTACTGCTGTCTCACCCGAGCTGTATGCAATTTCCAAACACGCTCAACAAGTTCAAGACAGTTCGACACAGTACATGTCTTGTCACACAACACAGAGAAAATAATTTATACCGATCTCTTTTGCGATCCTGGTTATTCCTTTGGATTACAGGCCAAGATTTTCAGTTATGCTCTACTTAAAGGTCATTCACTTATTAATAATTCGCACACCATCCTGTTTATGTGAAGTGGTGGGGTTTGTTGCTCTATTAAAGTATTTTAGGTTTTATTGAGTGGTTATGCTGTGCTATATCATATATCATGTATATCTCAAACCACCTGCCTAAACAAAGACCAATACAGCTCTGACCCAAGATGTAGACCTCTGAAGATGTGCCTTGATATCTGTGGCAGCAAGATATTACCACCAGGGCTTATTATTTTTTGTCTCTTAAAGTATATATCATTAAAATACATGGGTTGTGTTTTTGTTTCTAGTGTGTATATGCTTACTTGGAGTTTTAGAGGGAAAATAATGGTTTATTATAAGTCACTTTTTGTAAATTTGCTTAAAAATATTTATAGTCACTGCTGGTCAAATATAATTGTTTATTTGGACATGTTCCCTACTTTGGTATCTCTCTATAAATACCTGTGTAATAAAGATAAACTGCACGTCATAGATTTAGTGGTCAGATAAGAAAAAAAGCGTTAAACAAAATAAAGACGTCACTCGATAAAAAGGGTTCAAATTTAATGTCTGACATGGACTTTTATAATAAAAAATAAATAAATAATATTTAATGCTGGACGTATTTTCTAATCATGCCCTTTTTGGAATTTTAACAATTTTATTTTCATAAATATCAGTTTTAAAACTGTAATAATTAGGAAAAATGCATATTATTATTATTACAATAATAATTTATTATTCTAAACTAATTTGCATATTACTAAATTCATTTTCTTTTTGTTTATACCTGTAAATGTAAACTTCAATCTGACTCTTTTTTTGCCTTTACTGATATAATTATAATTTATCAGTTCTTATACTTGCCTGTCCACGTGCCTGTAATGTTGCAGTGTTTATTGCATTATATTTTTTTCTGATGTTTAATAACAGACTGATTTGTTCTAATAAAACAGCACCATAAAAATAGTGAAGTTGCTACCGCTGCTATATTTTATTCCTAAAAAACACTGAAAGGACTTTTGTCTTATCAGTGATCGTTTTTGTACTTTCCCGATTTTTTGTATATTTTATTCCATTACGTTTGTTTGGGTTTTAGAATGTAACTTAAAAGTAAAGTCATGAGTAATCTTACATGTAATCTTAGGATTACATTTTCCAGAAAGTAACCAGTAAAGTAATCCCATTACCCAATTTTAGTTCAGTAATGAGTAATCATTAACAGATTACTTTTTTAAAGTAACTTTCCCTGACACTGCTAGTTATGATTATTAACTATATCAATGCTGTAAGGGCTTTTTTTTTTTTTTTTTTACAATGCTTTATTAACAATGCTCTAATCTCTATAAACCCCCAAAGCAGTATACCACATAGCATGCATTTCCTGATATTTGAGCATATATGAATATATTTGCTCTGGGAATTTTTTAGCAAATCCTAGTCCTGTAACCAGTCCTTTCTCATATGAATAGAGTGATACCTGAATGTGTCGAACATTTCCAACAGTAAGCATCACCTCCCGGTCTTTTAGTTTATGAGTCAGGCGTACCCTTATAATAAAATGTGCTTCACTAGAGATAGTATAGACAATAGGACACCCATTTTAAATCTCATTTCGCCTATATTGAAAATGCTGAGGTGGTTCTCAGACATCATTAACATCCATTCTCTATTGGTCTGGTCACAGAGATAAAAGTGTGATTAAGGTGTTCTGTGTGTCTGGCTGATTTTAATCTAAAAAAAAAAAAAGAAAAAAAAAAGTAAAGCCAGTGCAAGTTAAAATGTTCAAGCCATCTAGTCGAAGACATAATTACTTAGACTTATCATATATAAAGTTTCAGTAGTTGCAGAGTTACTTCTTTAATATGGTGGCCTGAGATATCTGAATAGAAGGAAGTGGAACATTGTAGATTTCATCTAGCATGCCTGGAAAGTTTTCCCCCTGAAGAAAAAATTCAAAGTGTAAGCAACCCAACCTATTTAAATAGTCCCTGTGGAACTGTGTGTTTATAATATATCACCATGTTGAAAGATGAATCAAAATTGAAACAAATACAACACATCGCTCCATTAAGGCTCATGATGGATCCAAATGGTGGAGGCTTATATCTGTCAGGCAAGAATAAACAACAGATGGTAAACCAGTCCATTGCAGGGCATCATGCATACACATACACTCATATGTAGCAACCTTCATAGACATCTGAGGAACATCCACACAGAGAGATCTGAGGTGGAAATGCTCTAGGTTGAGCTACTGTGCCACCTCCAGCTCGTCAATGCTTCCTCTAAAGAAATACCACTGTAGCACATACACACGCATGGACATATACCTATGCCAAGTATGTGAAAACTGTAGTGCAGGAGGGGAAGGAGGTGTGTGTGTGTGTGTGTGTGTGTGTGTGTAATAGAATGTATTATTGGATGAATTTCCGTTTTAGGTTGTTTTTTGTTTTGTTTTTTTTATAACCTCATCATAATTTCATCCCGACATTGAATTGAATTAGGATTAAATTAATCTTGAACCCTAAAACCTCAAATTTTTTCAAAGAGTGTGCGCTGCTTCTGCGGGGCTTCTAAACATCTAATTAGGAAACTTAAATAAAAATAACTTCAGACTATAATGATCTGTTCCACACTCTCATCAATCACTCCAATAAACATATCATGCAGCTTAAGAGGTTTAAATTACTCCTGAAGTTATATATATTTTCTGATCGTGATCAAATTTACACATTGAATTTAAAAAATCCACGAATACTTCTAAGTTTTGGAAGGTTGTTAGAAATTGTTAAAACTGAGTACCATGGGCTAAAGGCATTACATTCATGACGATGACTTGCCATGACACCAGGGATCCTATTTAACACATGGTGTTTAAATCCTGTAAGCCAATCCCCTAGGTCACTTATGCTCAACCAATTATCCCTAATGATGCACCCACTGTGAAAAAACCCAGAGAGAATTTTGAGCTGAATTACTTAGATATTATGCTGTTCTGCATGCTAGTAAAGGTAGAAACATTATTGAGAGATATTGGGGGTGTGGGTGGGCTTTGGGTAATGTAAACAAAATACATAGTTGACTTCTGGTTCTATATTTTGATGAAATTGCTAAATATATGTGAGATAACACTATAAAAAAAGTTTGGATTTAAAAATGTGTAAACTTATTACAAGCAAATATTTAAATAAATTAAGAAGTACACAAGTTCACAAAATGTTTACAAATAATTTTGTTTGAATTAAGCATTAGCAGTAATTTTATCTGGCAGAAAAAATGCTGGGGCAACTTAAAAAGTTGTGTCAAGATTGTGGACGTAATATTTTAAACTAAACAAATCTAATATAAAGTTGATCATATATAAAGTATTAATTAAACAGGATTGGCTACAACAAATATATTTCCTGTTATAATATGTAATCTTAGTTAGTTAGCTAGTATTGAAAAGTGTGGCTTCCAGAAGCAAACAGTGAATTATTTTCAGGTACCTGGGGGAACGTGTTTCAAAATATAATTTACAGACCACAATTTTCCAATAAGTAGCTACTCATTAAAAAGTTGTTAGCTAGCTACCCTTAGCACTTGCAAACAGGTCACGTTGTCCATAAGAATCACAGGCAAGACTGTACACCAGAACACCAGGAAACAACTTAAAATGCATGCACTAACAAAAGTAAGATAAAAAACAAGACTTTTCAACTAAATTTTCAAGCTAAATTTTGAATTTACTTGGTATAATATAAAAACTCTTATTAAATAAATAATAAAAAAAAAAATTGTTTACATTCTTATATTTCTTCATAGAACTAGTCAGTACTATTTTTAGTCAACGGTAATGAAATAAAGATCATACAGATTATGTAGTTTCACACTTGAATGTTAAAAAGTTTAAAGCCATCACTGTACCACACTACTTAAATCTGCCAGAACAAAACAAAATGAAAAAGAAAAACTTAATAAAAAGATTAAAAGTTTATTCGCACCTAACTGCAGTATCCCGCTAGCAGCTAATTTAGAAAGTAATGCTTATTAACCTAGCAAAGCACTCCAACATACAAATGTTCTTGGTTTAATAAAAATATATAAAAATGAGCTTCACTGTCCTTTATTTAGCTACAGATTACTTCTCAGTTCTGACTGTATTATTATTACAGTTTGTCAGTAATTCTTGGAAATATCGGATAAACCTTTTTCATATTTTTTTATATTTGACCGGACAAATGTGACAAACAGAAACGATAGTTTTTAAAATATGCCCATGGATAAATAAAGTGTATTATAAACATTGTTCATTAATTAGAAAATACATAATAGAAAGTATAAATTTGTACAGCACTAATTCTATATACTGATTGTCTCAATCAGACACACTTCACAGACTCCATTTCACTGTCTACAAAATCTAAAATCAGCCGAATGTTTTACCACACAAACAACTACTCTAAAATAATGATATGGTGTAAGGAAATACTAAATGAACTTTCAGTGTAAAACAGCCTGCAGGAAGAAGCCAATTTACTTTTTGTGGTTATAGGGAGGCTGAAAAGGCAGATGGCTAATTATGACTGGAGCTTTTGTAGACCTTTTGTCACCTCTAACAAATATAGTACCAGCCAGAAGAAATTGGCAGAATTTCAACTATCTCAACTGGAAAAAAAAAACCCTGACACTGTCCCTTCTCAGTCTATGGCTAAAAGTGTAGCAGGATGATAATCAAGAGTTGACAGGGGCTTTACAGCCAGCCCAATCACCTATTGTTTTTGAATTATAAACCATTAAAGGATTTTTATTTAATTACAAAACATGATATTAGTGTTAGGAACTTAAATACAGAAATTTACCATGACTGTTCAACCATTGTCCAATCCAAGCCTTAACACCCAGTTGAACCCCACTTCTTCTGACTCTGAAAACACCCCTGACAGTTATTTGCAGACAGTTTTTGCTCTGCGTTTTCAGGTTTGATGCACACTTTCCCCCTCATTTATATCTTGTTTGTCGGTTGTCTGTATGTCTAGTCTATCTAATTCATGTCTCTGTCTCTCTCTGCTCTGTTTGTGGCTGTTTCACTTGCCTGTCTGCATTCTTGTCTGTGATAATACAAGATGAAAATGTAAACAGGCAACTGAAATTTTGCAATATTTCACCTCCATGCTAGAAGTTACCAAAGACACCAAAGTTCACCAAAGGTTCAAATTTCTGATCTGTATCTGAACCTTAAGTTTATCACACACAATGCAAAACAAGGACTACTGAAGTTGTATTCCTATCGATCTACCAATCTATCGAACTATCAGGCTATCTGCTAATGTTTATGGGTTTCTACTCCAACCAACAAATCCAGACCCATACCAAAACCCCTTTCTTGGTGGAAACAACTAGCAGGCTCTCCCTGGAGACTTATAAACCCTCTATCTCAACACAGCAGCTGTTTTCTAATCTTACATTTCTTATAGCGCCATTCCAGTCATAATCCCTTAAACAAACAGAGCCTTCTTATTTAATTATACCACAGTCAAGCCTGTGTCTACTGTAATCCACATAGCTGTATAATATCAAGCTTGAGTAAGAGCAGGTCCTGTCAGAAGCCTTTTAGCATAGCTTTTAGAGGGTTAAAAATAATAGGTAGGTATTTCTGCTAATGGGAAGTTAGGGATATGTGTAGGCTAAGGTCACTAGGCCTTGGAAGTGCATTAGTGAAACCCGTGGACATGCTACGGCTTGGAATTTCAAGCCATGTGCTAACCAGGGTTTTACTTCACACAAGCAAATCACTTGGCTCGAGTGGAATGTCGCCCAAAGTTTAAGACTATAATGTTGTGAGGTAATATATAGTCCACCAGTACCATGTATAGGTTCCTGTTATGTGCTGCTCTGGGGTCAGATTTAGACCACCCAAAGAGACCTATATGTACCCTCGAATGCAGTCTACTCTGTGCAGCAATGAAAGGTTATGCTTCTAAGTTGCAGAGATGTCTACAGCTTCATTACAGCTTAGATGCTAACATGCTAGCAGTAGCTCTTTGGATAAACTTTAGTGCTGTGATGAGCTGTCTTATCACTATTGCACAAACACCAGACACCATATGAGTGCAAGCAACACCACTGGCATAGTAATTCATTTAACAGGCAACACTGAGGCCCAACTATAAATCTGTGCACAGAATTCATGAATAAACCGCTGTTTCTTTTCCTACGTCCCCCACACAGTTACAGTCTTCACTTGCCATTGTACATTGTCTAGATAAAGGCAAACAAGATGAAAACATCTTGTTTCATATACATTTAAAAGGATGTGTTCATTTTTATTGATACCTTTCAAAATATAATGCTATAAATTCTGTATTAAAGAAATAGTTCAGAGGTAAAACAGATTTATTTGTTGCCCTATATGTACTCCTAATCAGCCTAATTTACATTTTGTAAATTTTTCTAAATATTTTATAACTTTCTTTCTAATTTTTCATAATTAGATTTGTATTTATATTTCTATTTTTATAACTATATTTTACTATATTTTAGTTTTATTTTATATTTATTTATTTATTTACTTATGTGGGCAGTCACTCAAAAGAATTTCACTGCAGGATGTACTGTGTATGACTGTGTATGTGACAAATAAAAATTTGAATCTTTAAATCTTGTTGAGAGCAGAGTTGGGCGATAAAACAATAACGATAATTATCACAATATAATGTTTCCTCGATACAACTATAAGACATAGTCAATAACACGTTAATAGAATTAGTTCCATCCATGTTTTGACAGACACCACAAATAGCCAGTGAGAATGAGAATAGCGCCCTGCCCAACAAATCTGGCTGGACTAGAGTTACAGCCATTTCCGCAAAGAGCGTAGGTGTGGCAGCAGCTTAGCCCACATGCTAATGTTTTAATGGGTTACTGCAGGCATGCATGCTAGTACTAAAGCGGTGTTAATACCTACTTTTATTTAATTTAAATTTACTTCGTTTTCCTGCAAAACTTGAAAGCTTTAAGATTTTAAAGATTTTATTAAGATTATTTTATTTATTTAGGGTTGACCAAATAATTTAGTGTGTTCCATAAAACATGAAAGCTTTGGTCAGAATTTAGGCATTTACCTGTGTTTTTTATTTAGATGTGACAGAGGAATTTAATTGTCCGTCTTTTTGGTGTTCTTCTGTAACACTGGAAGTTTCAGAATGCTCAGAATGTATATTATATATACATGTTATACATAATTTATTTGGAATACAGTACAGTAACGTTCCATAGTACATTTCTCAAGTTCTGATGAAAAATAAACAAAATGTACACCAGTTTGCCTTTTGATATCTTCACCTCTCACTTAGGACTTAAAAAAGAACCCTTTAAGTGTAACACAAATATTGATTTGATTTATATTGTGATATATATATATCGATATCAACTGAAATGAAAAAGAAATTGTCATAAGATTTTTTCCATATTGCCCAGCCCTAGCTGAGTGTTAAATATTACATAGATAACATAATGTGTAAATGAAGTAACCTTGCTATTTTACAAAATAAAATAAAATAAAATTTGATTATTTAGCTAAAAACATTGTTTAACGCAAGTATAAATGTATTTTGAATGCATTTACATAAAACACTTCCATCACTTGGTAAGCACATTAACGTCATAGCTCCAGTGTAAGACTGGCATAGTAAATATTAGCCTTTGGACATGTCTTGGCTGATCTGGGGTACAACTAGGGTTGTAAACTTTAACTCTAAATAAATGTTTTATGTTAGAAAGTAAAGCTATATTTTTAGTACACTGCTAAACAACTGCAATTTTTAATATTAATTTAGCTATACAAGACAACTTTAATATATATGTGTGTGAGATACACATGGCAACAGGCTTATAACATGAATAACTCATCTTTTGCTCTAGTAAGACTTACCTCCAGGCAGACTGAGTGGGCCACATTGTTTCCCCACAGTCTGTGGATCCTCGATGTAGATAATCTTCTTGCAAAGCCTCCACAAACCGAAATGGGCCACTTCACAAGTACTGTTAACACTGTCCACCGGATGACTTAACACGGCCCAGTGATCCGATACCACAGCTGTGAACATGCACACTATGCCTGTCAGGATGACCACATACGTGATCTTCACCTTTGTGCTCTTTTGCATTGTGCCTCACAGGTTTCCTGCTCTTTTGCTCTCTGCTTCTTGCGAAATAAACGCAACTGGTCCACGCTGAGTCAGCCTAGCGTATACCCTAGGGATGAGCGGATGTATATGGTCAACTTGGTCCTGGTGGAGGTCTTTAGATGTGGATGGGCTCACTGCAGGGCTGTGTGTGTGAGGACTGAGAACCAGAGCCAAATGGCAGTGGCATGGATTTGCACAGGGAGTTGGCCTGTGATGTGGCCTGCAGCTGTTGAGGTATGTCAGGAAAGTTGATGACCATACGGACAGTCTTATATGTCTGAGCTTTAGGGAGGGGGCAGAGAGTGAGCCGAGCTTCTATAAATGTGTGGTGAATTAAGGTATCAGCCAGTTGGCCTCTCAGGTTTCATATGTGTGGGTGTGGCTGCCCACACCAAGATGAATTTATTATGAATACGCATGTATACAAAAGTGAAAACATCTACCATATAGGTTGACAATATTTCGCTTGATTACCATATTTGCTTCTAAAGAAAATCTTACAGAAATATGCAGAATATCCATTTGTAGATTTTTTGAGGACCAGTTAGTTAGTTCATGTGGGTGCTTCATTCACACAGCCTCACACTGCATTTCCCAGAATTCCCAGCCTCCTAACAAGATGGCAGTGCTCACTTCAGACTTTCCAGTTTCTATTCATTCTCATTTTATTGTGTTTACTCCCACCTGTTTAGTGTTCCCTAATAAGGTTCATTGTCTTCACCTGTTTTAAGACAACAGAGGCCTAACGGTCTCCTAAACTACCCATAGATCTGCCTGCTATGTTCAGGGTATCTGCACATTTTTGATCTACAAATGACCTTTTTAAGACCTCCAAGAAAAAAAATAAGACCATTACCACGGCAAAGATATGAAATCAACTACACACAGTTTAAAAGAACACATTTGTATTTGAGCAACAGTGAAAATAGTCAGTGAATATTTACCAACATGAAGTGCATATCAGGCAACTGCCTTCCCAATACCACTGAAAACAGTGCTTACGTATTCATTGGGCATATAGGAGTGATGTCGGCTAAATGTTTGCAAAACCCACAAAATTTCAGCCTTGAGTGTAGTAGTTGGGGAGAATGCACTGAAGGCATTACTTGTGTGGGATCCTGAAGCAGGTGTAACGTTAGTGTTTGCATTTGCAGTAATGTTAGATACCGGTGCCACAAACAACTGAATGGGGGCAGTTGTTGTCTGGCTGTGGGCATAACACTTATGTGCGTCAAGGGCTTTACAGCCAATTGTCTTCAATTTTGTGTTTTTCCTACAAGATTTGCACCGCGCTTCATACTGTCGCTTTTTATAACCAGCCACTATACTTTCCATCCTCAAGCCATTTATCATTTAACCTGCATTTCCACATCTTGCCACGGATCGTCTCTGAAACAGATAACTCTGAATATTATCTTTTTTTTATTCCACCTCGATGAAATTTAATGCCGCCCGAATGAAATGTAATGCCACTTTTCAAGGAATTATCAAAAAATCATATATTTTATTTAAGACTTTTTAATACTTTGTAAGGATCTGCAGAGACCCTGTATGTTGTGTAATGAATAGTAATAATGGGCAAATTGGACTTACCAACCAAACCAATAATCTTAATCTCTAGACCTTTATCCTCAACAAAATTGCAATAATCTATGAAAACAATGAAGAAAGTGGAAATGCTCTTATATATGGTGTCTTGGAAAATATGTCTGAACCGAATGAATTTGTATAAATGGTTTTATACAAGTGTAAACTCCATAAACTAGGCTTTAGACACATTAAGCATTAAGTGAAATGGTGGTATACATAAGCACATACATAATATATACATATGTGACTAATGGTATAATTTCTTTTTTACTTAGATGTGAGTGGTGGTCTAATATGTATATATATATACACACACAGTACTGTGCAAAAGTCTTAGGCACCCTATATTGTGTTTAGTACAACTTTTGTTATAGACAATTTATTTATTTTATAAGTTCTGCATTACTGAGTCAGTACAAATCATTTTAGATTTCCAAAAATTATGAATAATAATAATAATAATAATAATA
>JAOVVF010003728.1:0-14588 GCA_028565595.1 Duopalatinus emarginatus | reverse complement strand
TACATATTTATATACATATACATATTTATATACATTCCTGACTGGATCTCTGCAAATACTGTTTTCTAAGTTGCATTTTATAGCATTTTTTATTTTTTATTTTTTAACTACTACATGTGTAATTGTGTTCACTGTCTTGTCCGTATGCTGCAACTGGGATGAATAAAGTACTTCTATTCTATTCTATTTTTGTTATATAATACAATATAATATAATAAGACTGATAATATAAATGTATTTCCCTACAACATTCCAGAATGTTGGATTTGGGTTTGACAGCATCATGTTATTAACTGAATTACTTTTTTTGTCTAAAATTTATTTTAGATGTTCAAGTTTTTTTTTATTGGGATTATTGGAAATTACGGCTGTAGGACAAAAAAGTGATCACTAGTCATGTTGCAATCAAGTGGCCTGTCATAATGCTGCAACCAAACTCTTTAGAAATCATTCTTTTTTGGAAAGATGAACAAAATCACTGAGATTTCTGAGCTTACAAAACTAAAAGAAAGACGCTTGACTGACTGCAGACGTCTTTGCGACTTTCAGACAGATCACTAATGAAGAAGACACACTCCACATCCTCCTCCTGCTTTTGGTAGTTTAAACCTAGCACAGGTTCACAGTTTGAGCATTTTGTGAGAAGATAAGAATAATAATATAATAAAATAAAGTAATATGAAAAATATCATAAAGTAATGTAGAAACCCCAGAATTACTTTCCTGAGGGCCAAATGATTCTGTAAGACCACCAGAGTAGTGTAATTTATAACAATGAGCTTAATTGTTTGTGTCTGAAACAGAATATTCCTGAAACCCTGTTTACCACAAAAGCTGTTTCTAAATAGAATTTTCTGTTTTATCTTAAATGGTGTAAGAGCAACAATAGAAAACTATAGAATAGTCTTGGTGCGTTTTTACTTTCAGTTAACAGCGTTTACCTAGCAGTTCCAGATCTAAAGTACAGACACAAAGTTTAGACATCAGGCACATCTTGCTTGATCAGCCATATTTGGGAAAAAGAAAAATGTAATTTTTTACTGAACTCATTTTTAAGTCTATCAGTCTTCTAATTCTGATTCTCATCTTGCTGAGTTGCAGATGTCTGGAAGAATTATCATCTATTAATTGTGAATTCATTGGGGGGATGTAGTAAGTCAGGCATATCATGCCTTATACATAGTTTTCTTAGTTTCAGTTCAAGCTAGATGTTTTGATATGTTTGGCCAGACTTTTATTTTGAACCAGTATTGTGACACACTCCAGGAATGTGGGCTAAAAAAAAAGAGGAGTACATAAAGACCTTTGTGTTTTTTTTCTGCAGTTCCTGGATGTGATTTAGCTCACGATTCCTCATCTTCCTCTGTGCTTTTCTAAGGTTGAGCTGTCTTTGCCATTCTGATCATGGGTGGAGGTTATTCCGCTGAAGAAAAGGAGCTCTTTGTGGCTAATCTGTTCAGTTTGGCTCAGAAATCGGGCTCGATGTCTGACATTGACATAGATGTTTCTTTGACATCATATTCTGGATTGAATTCAACAGCTGTACTACAAGACTACACTTCCCAGCTGGAATTTTTTGTGGCTGACAAAGTTCCGGGCTTGGTGGCAGATCTGGGCTCTGCTATAGCCAATTTGGACGGTGTACCGAATGCAGTGGGACTAGGGGCATTGATCATTTCCTTCATCATGGATCTTGCAATCAGTTCGCTAGTCAGGGAACGCAGCGACAGCACGCTGAACATGGTGCGCCGTGTGTTTGGTGAGGAAAAGGCTTCAGATGTGAGAGACACTATGGATGAGTACATGAAGCGACTTAAAATGCATGTGAGGAAACCACAGAAGGCTCTGGAAGAGACTGAACGTCTGGAGAGACAGCTGAGTGAGCAGCTGACCCGTCTGAGGAACTCCATGCTCCAGGATAACCAAATGAGCACCCGCTCCATGAAGCACTGGACAAACGGAGCTGCCTTCCATGTACAGATGCTGATTCATGCAGCCCGGTTAAAGAGGGAAGATCTTATAGACCATGTTACTTCTGTCAGCACTGTGATTGACATTTATAAGAAGGACTTAAAGGATCTGTTGGAGAAGTATAAAGATTATAAGCGTTCTTACTTCAAACTTGGATACGGAAAAGCTTATTGTGGTGCAAGAGATTGTGTATTAAGTGGCTGTAGTGTTGAGGATTTTGAAGACTGGAAGATTACTTTAGCCCGTGTAGAAGAAGACTGCAAAGTTTCTTTGGTTGAATATATTGACTACATGTTTAAAAACTGGGATGTGATAAAAAAGCTGAATGCATATTTCTCTGACACTAAGCAGAACCTACGAGAGCTCATGCTACAGCAACAAACTTTCAACGTGTGAAGTACTAAGAAGTAGTACTACAATTTATGCATTTACATTCAAATATACTTAAGTTCTTACAGTAATTGTACAATGTATTTACTTTCAAATGTACTTAACTACTTACAGTTAAAGTTCAACAGTATTTAGCTTTAAATGTACTTAAGGACTGACACTAAATATACAATGTATTTACTTTTAAATACACTTACGTACTGTGTGTAAAAGTGTTATGGTGTACTGTGTGAGTAAAGCACAGAGACACCAAAAACTACTCAAGTACAGAAACCAATTTACCAAGGCTATGTTCACACAGGAGGTAAAAGTGGTCTATATGTGTTATTTGTGTGTCAGTGTGAACGACAACCACACACCGAATCTCATTTTTAATTTGGACCATTTTCAGATGTGGTACTGAAATCTGATACACAGCACTACGACTCCAGGTTAGAATTCATATGACTTTACGTTAATCCAACTGGACATTGGTCATAACTGTGCTCTGAGGAGGAGGAGAAACAGACGACAGCAGTGAGGCAGGGTCTCAGTGGGGGGATAGCAAGGTAACAGACACACCTATTTGACGGGACATCTCTGTTCAGACTAAATAAGAGACAGAAAGACTGATAAAGAAAAATGCTTGAACGCAGCCACAGAAGAACGTGGCAGTGTCAAAGGAAAATAAAAAATTTAACAGTAAAGAAATTAATTCTGCAAATCCTTTGACAACGAGCTGGACCAGATTCTCAGTGATGAGCCCAGCTGTTAGTCACTGGAATTCCTCACATCTGGACGAGCAGTGATGTCAGTAACACGTTACTTGGGTCATTCTACAGATTCGGTGCCGTTTAAGCAGTTTCAGTGTCCCAAGATATACTGCTGATATAACTTTTTTCAGAACATTAATAAAATTGCATTTAAACTACAGCAATTCAAATCATTAGACGTTTTCAATATTCAAAAGAGAAAAAATCATTATGAAAATTATTTAAAGTTTTATATGCTTGTTTTTTTCCTAAAGAGTACTAAGAATTCTGCCTGCCCCCATTGACCATCATTCAGTACAGCTGTCCTCTTTCCATGTATGATACATTTTCTTTGAAATTAATTGAATTTTCACAGAAATGTAAGCATTTCTCTCAATCCCTGTGTTTTTACTTCAACACCGTAATGCAACACTCGCCCCACTAAAAAAAAAAATGGTTTGATCCTGTGTCATCACCTTTGACCTGTGTCATCACCTTATTCATGAATAGTTTATATTGCCGTTTTAAAAATGGATAAAATCTGTGTATGATGTAATGAAAGATCCTTCTTCAGTCAACCCTGTTATGAATAATTCGACCCTGTTATGAGATATATATTTGACTTTTTTGTAATAAATAAAGAAAATGTTGCATGAGGTTTTCTACTGTGTGATTGTCATGATAATTATGTCAAGGTAAATTTTGTTCACATTGTATGATGTTATTGCATAATTCTAGCAAAAATACAGAGTTAAATCATGAACATCATTTTGCAGAGTATGGTGTTTTTTTTCCTTTATTTTTTGTTTAGTAATAATAGCTAATAATTAAGGGACATCTAAACTACAAGACCATGCTAGTGGCTGCTCACTACCTATTGTAAAAAAATAGTACAGAAATAACAAAATGACCGTGATGGGGTTAAATAAAATGTGACTTGTATTATATAAATATGCAGAACAGTAACTTACATTTTCATGTTAAAGTGTGAAAAAAAATTCTATATAGTATGGACACCAGATCACATGAAATCAAAAAAGGTGTAACATTTGAATGTACTCCCCCCCACCCCCACCTTCTTCAACCACAAATGGCACCGAATCTGACCACTTTTTTCAGTAACAGTAATCTATAGTAATCTAGTTACTATTTCCAGTCTAGTAATCAGATTAAAGTTATTTATCCAAGTCATATAAAATATCCAATATATATATTGGCTATCCAAAAATAGCTTTTATATATATATATACATACTTTCCTTACTGAGGAGTTGGCAACACTGCAGACAACCTCAGCAGAGCACAGACCCATAGTGAGAGAACAGAATGAGGCTCTGCACAAAAATGAAATGTAGTGCAATTTAAAAAACTAAATATCTTTAGAAACAACATAGCTTTACTCCAAATCCCGCCATATATATCCCAATATAATTTTAATATAACAAAATACAACCCAGCCCTAATATCTTATCCCTAAAATAATTTTAGAATATATATATATATATAGATAGATAGATAGATAGATATAGATATAGATATATGTCTGTTCTGAAATTACTTTTATTACTTTTATTTTTGGTGAAACATTTTTAATGTTTGGAATTTTATTTTTCATTTTATACACTTAAATACTTAGCAAGACTTTTATTTTGAAAATGTGCGTATTTTCTGTATGTACAACCTACAGCAGTGATGCTTTTGGCCAGTAAAGAGAGGGAGAAGACGGTGAACTGACAGTAAGGGTTACAGCAGCAGTACCCGACATCATGGGTAACATTTATACTAAAGAACGAGAGCAAGAAATTGTCTCCAGTATATTCAGCTTGGCTCAGAAATCTGGCTTGATTCCTGATATTGGGATTGATGTTTCCTTGATGAAGTACTCAGGACTAAATTCAGCAGCTGTACTACAGGTCTACTCCTCTGAGCTGCTAGGTGATCTGTACAGCAAAGCTCCAGATTACATCACAAACCTGGGTGCGGCTTTAACTGCTTTCGAATGTGTTCCAAACGCGGTAGGCCTGGGTGCATTAATCGTTTCCCTGATGCTGGACCTTGCGATCAGTTCTACCCCAGCAGAAAGCAGCGACAGAACCCTGCACATGATGCGTCGTGTGTTCGGTGAGGAAAAGGCATCGGGTGTCAGAGACTGTATGGACGAGTACATGAAGCGCATCAGTATGTATATGAACGAGCCACTCAAGGTGCTGGAAGAGACTGAACGTCTGGAGAAGCAGCTGAGTGAGCAGCTGACCCGTCTCAGGAACTCCATGCTCCATGATAACCAAATGACCAGCCGCTCCATGAAGCACTGGACAAACGGCGCCGCCTTTCACGTGCAGATGCTCATTCATGCAGCCCGGCTGAAGATGGCAGTTAGCTGTGATATTAACCTTCAAGACCGTGTGGAGTCTATCAAAACTGTGGTTCTGTTTTACCAGAGAGACCTACAGGAGCTGATGATTAAGTACAAGGCCTACAAACGTTCTACCATCACACTCAAAAAGTCAAAAAACTTTATTGCACCTGGGCACAGTACACCGATATGCATAGTTCAGGATGATGAATTCGGGCTACATGCGGTCTATGATGGGCTATGTTATGCGAAGTCATTAGATGCCTATGTGGACTATATGTTTAATAACTGGAGCCAGCTAGACGAGCTCAAAAATTATTTCGACGATCTTAAGAAGAACATAAGGGACCTGATACTGCAGCATGAAGCCTTCAACACACAACATCTGAGCTCTCACCAAGACGTGATATAATCAGGGCTGCACTATATTGACATAAAGTTTATCAAGCTGTCAGTTATCACAATGACCACATGGCGATATTTAAACTGGTATTAAAAAAGTGCGTCTTTGTCTGGATGTAACACAAGTGCATTTTTTGTGTAACCTCATTATAAAAGCACTGCTCACAAAATAAAAAGAGTTACGTCCATCTGAACTGAATCAGAATCAGAAGGTTTTATCGCCATATGAGTGAACAGGTTCACAATATTAGGAAATTACTGTGGTACTTGGTGCTAACATACAAACAAATAAGTCTAAACATACAATAAATACAGAATAAAATAAAACACAATATTAAAACACACAATATTACAAATATAGACAGTACGGAGATTAACTGAGATAAAGTTATTAACATTTATTGCAGAGCATAAACCAGCAGGTGAATGCTAATGTGACATGATAAATTAACTGTGGAGATAATCAAATGTAAACTATAGTCAGGTGATATGTACATGACAGTGCAATGATCAGTGCAAACAGACAGGTGCGTAAACATAGGGTCATGAGCGTTTGTAGAGGGTGGTGGTAACAGTCTTAGGGTTATTGTTCATGAGTCCAACAGCAGAGGAGAATAAACTGGTCTTATGGTGGGAAGTTCTGGTCCGAATGGACAGTAGCCTCCAGCCTGAGGGGAGAAGGTCAAAAAGTCTGTGCCCAGGGTGAAAGTGGTCGGCTGTGACCCCTGTGAACCAGTGTCCTGGAGGTGTACAGGTCCTGGAGAGATGGGAGGTTGCAGCCAATCACCTTCTCAGCAGAGTGCACAATACGCTGTAGTCTCTGTCTGTCCCTGTTGGTGGCTCCAGCATTCCACACAGTGATGGAGGAGGTGAGGATGGACTCGATGATGGCAGTGTAGAACTGCACCACTTCTATGATTCTTGTAACCAACTGGCTGAGAATCATTCAACACTACATCAACAGCTTTTTCTAAAAAAAAAAAAAAAAAGATTACAAAATCAAAGAATTATATTTTAATTAAAAAGAAAGCACACAGGAAAAATTGTTTATTAATTGATTACCTTCTGTGACATCAGACATGTTTTTTGTCTTAAATAATGTTGCTAGGTCTATCGGTTAAGGGTTGTTGGGCACTAGCCTCTGGAGGGCATTGTGAACTTCAGTAGTTGGCTAATAGTAAAACAGTAGAGCCTGAGCAGCTTGTGTGCTACAGTGCTCTGAGTTAAAACTGTATTGAAGTTGAGTTGTAACCTTTTTTAGTAGTTTCAGTGTGTGTTGGTGATTGACCATTTGGCTGAATGGTTAAGTTACTTTCTTCTGTGTGGGAAGGCGGGGTTCAATTTAATCCACCAAATACTGCAGAACAAACAATATAGCTGTCGAATTCCACATGATTGTAAAATCACGCAACAAAATAAACACTAAATATGTACAGCACTTTTTTTTTACTCAAATAATAAGAGGCTGATGTAAAGCTGGATGTCTGGATGAAGTGCTGATAGTTGTAAACAGAGGTAATAAAGACATTCAAAATGTCAAAAAGGCTTCAGCAGTTACTAGCTTGGTAATCCGACTTTGTCAGTCATGTCTGTGACTGTACTGTGCAAGACCACTCAATGAGCTCATATTTATAATTCATAAACATATATTTGAGATACATATATCGCTTTTAATTTTGGGATTCAGATATTCATATGTTAGCTTTATCAAGTGTTTCTGGGTTCATAGAAAGAAAGACTATATAAAACCCACAGCCTGTATCAAGGGTCTTTGCAAATGGGTTGTTTAGCATTTGTCACTGGCTGCTAACGTTAGCATGGTTAGCTAGTTTGCTACTATTAAAGCTTTTGAGACCAAATTTTGGTCTCAACTTTGGTTTTGCTTGTTGTGTGTATTGGCAAATAAATGTCGCACTTTTGTGAAACATGATGAATCCAAAAAAATTGTGACATTAACATTTAAATAGATGAGCTGGTTTGATGTGAATGTACTTTTAGGGGTTAGTTATGAAAACGTCATTATTTCTGTAGTATACAAAAGCTGTGTTTACGAAACATGTCCCAATTGTGCTCCTACTGAGGCACCTTGTTGCTTAGAATGCTGCTGAATGAGAGACCTGCCTTCATGGGCAATGACTGACTAGGCAGCTGCCTTCTGAATGGAATGCACCCAGGGTGTCCATTACTTTGTCCATCATTTCAAAATGAAAAAACATACTACTAACGTAAAACATGTAACATATAGGCACATACAAGATGACTGACTGTCATCTCGTCTGAGAATGGTGTCCCATGTAAACGAAGCTTTCAGGCTATTCAAGTGCGATCGCTGGCTTTCTCATCCAACTCAGGTTCATATGAACTGACCTTAAACTGCTGTCATCCATGCTCTGCCCACAAATGTGCTCTTTTACAGCTGCTGTTCTACAACGTGTGGTCCTGTGGCTTTGTTTGAACAAGTCCAACCGAGGCTGGGACAGCTGTGCCTGAGAATCTGCATGTATGGGAGTATGTGATCTGCAAGGATGGATTTATACCCAGGCTGGGGTTGAGGGTTCCTTCCACATGGATGAGTGCAGAGAATGCCAGGAGAACATTCCCCCGACCACAACATCACCACCACCAGTTTGTGTTCTTCCAGTGGTCATAATATTACGACTATTACGATTACTATTGCTTTAACCAAGAATAGTATAACATACCATCATCTACATGGTCATATCAGAATATTATGACCACCTACCTAATTCTGGGAATGACCAACCATGGCTTTGATGACACTAGCGAGACATTTTAGCATGCACTGTATTTGGCGTTAACTATGTTACTGGTTTCTATGTTGCTGCCAACCTTTGCACGTATGGTTTGGAATGAATTCAGCCTGAGATGTCACAGAGTCTACGGTACAGGTACGCATGTTGTTAGGATGCTTTCACTGAACCGTTCTGCTTGCACAGAACCTGTGCAGCAGGTAGCAGAAAACGAAGGTACCGCCATTATTAGATCACATGTGAAATCCACGCATGATGTTTATGAATCATGCAAACCACACCTACACGTCATTAGTCACTGAGTTTAAGGAAGAAAAGTAATGACGTTTATAACTGTGGCCAATAACAAAAGCCTTATGAATTAGGAATGTAATTCACCAACTACATCACTCGAGGTCAGCAGAGACTGCCTAGTGCCGGCACTTTGCTGTCTTTAAGTCTTCATCAGACGCTCCTAGACCAAGTGCTTGTTAAAAGAGACATCCAACCATTCGGATATGAAATGTTCTGAAGTGAATTGATGCGGTTTCAACACACATATTTTAAGCCACTTTACCATCTGTTCTGTTTTTTGAGTGAAGTCTGTTTTGAGAAGTGTTTGTGTTAGTATTTTTAATTGTGGAGTGATAAGTGCACTGTAAGGTACACTAGTCTCCAAAGAAAACATATCATTTTTTAGATTTTCACTATTCTACTATCCCTAATGCAAGAATTTTGAAGTCTTATTCCGTACTCATGATCATTATACCTTGTTCTGGTAATCAATAATATGTAATCCATAGCATGTAGGTGTTTGTTTAAGGCATATGACTGTAATAACTGCTTTTGTGTGAGAACGGTTAAGCCATGCTGACCTGTAACTAGTGTACAAAGAGAAAGTCAACTCCAGTGTAAGCACAAACAGAGTCCATTGGTTGAGAGTCAAGAGCCCTAGGTTTATCTAGATGACCCTAGGAGTGAGGGTATTGGGGGTGGGGGGAATTCTGGCTTTAACGTGCCCTCACCCACTTCGCCTCACCACCTACCCTTTGGGTTAATCCCCGACCACATCTTAAAAGCTGTTCAATTAATGCATTAACTGAAGTGAACAGTCTTACATGAGCCCTCCAAGCGCTGAGGGAACTAGTCAACCCAGGTGTCCCCTTCAGAAGCAGAACTTGCCCAGAATACACAACAATGCTAGAGCAATAATGGCAGACAAAGCGGTGTAAAAGTGTAAGCTGGGTAAACTGTAATTACTACAAAGTATTATAATTAGTAATTATAAATTATAAAGTAGTTCTAAATTATTATAAAGTATATGTGTACAGTGTGTATATTTGTCTTTATGTAGAAAACCGCTTCACTCGTTATGTTAAGTAGCAGCTAGTGTTTGTCCCAATATTATTTACAAAGGTCTTGTCTGGTTGCATCTTGGTTTTTTTTTATTTGTTCATTAATGCAGTTGTGATAGGTGTCAAGAAATTTGACAGGCATTCCTGATTTGCTGTAGAGAAACCTCTTACCACCCCAGACAACTGTAGATAAGACTAAATACCACTGGTTTGGAGCAACAAATATAACAAAAACGTAATGAGCAAATCATTAAAGAAATCAGTGAAGCAGGATCAGAGTTCTTATACTATCGAGTTATACCACTAACAATGAACGGTGAAATAAATGGTGTGCCTGGCAATAGAAAGAACCAATCAGCATATTAGTAAAGGTGTCTGAGAGGGAAATATAGGGCGTAGTCTTTTGTTAATGCATGCGCAGATCACTAAAGCATTGACAACTTTTTTTTTTGTACAAGAAGGATTTATATATATAAATATTGTTTATATATATATACAGGGGTTGGACAATAAAACTGAAACACCTGGTTTTAGACCACAATAATTTATTAGTATGGTGTAGGACATCCTTTTCCGGCCAATATAACACCCAAAACACCCCAAAGTGGCTCAATAATATATAGATCTGGTGACTGTGCAGGCCATGGGAGATGTTCAACTTCACTTTCATGTTCAAACCAATCTTTCACCAGTCTTGCTGTGTGTACTGGTGCATTGTCATCCTGATACACGGCACTGCTTTGAGGATACGATGTTTGAACCATTGGATGCACATGGTCCTCCAGAATGGTTTGGTAGTCCTTGGCAGTGACGCGCCCATCTAGCACAAGTATTGGGCCATGGGAATGCCATAATATGGCAGCCCAAACCATCACTGATTCACCCCCATGCTTCACTCTGGGCATGCAACAGTCTGGGTGGTACGTTGGTAAGCCTTTGAGGCTTCTCCACACAGTAACTCTCCCGGATGTGGGATATGTCCCGGATATATATATATATATATATATATATATATATATATATATATATAAACGTCAAAAACTTTGAATATATTGAATGAAACTTGAGAATATGAAATGAAAGTCTGCTTACACTTTGCGACATTATGCAATTCGTGTTTGTCAGCCGTTTACTAGAAAGGTTGTGAAATTGTAAGTAGGGACTGTTGGGGGTTACTACAGTGAGGTGGAAGTCAGGTATATTTCTGCATAAATGTTCGGCTGATACAAGAGAACTGCCCGGACTGTGAGGTTCGGTGCATTGGTCCTTCTGCAGCGAAACAGTGAATAAACTGTTCAGGCTTTGATGGTTTCATGGTTATTGAATTTAGTTACTATTATTATTAGTTAGTATTATTTTGGGCTGTGCACGCAATTGCCAGGGTGTTTATCACCTCGTTACTGAGGATTGCTGATATAGATTTCTTTGTGCCTCATTCATAAAGCACCGGCCACAACTGTACCCAATATCGGCACAATACAACGCATGTGCGTCGATGACGTCAGATTTCATTCCATATATTCAGAGTTTCATTCCATATATTCAGACTTTCAGTCATTATATACATATATATATATAATAATTTCCTGAACGGCTTGCCATAATATATATCAAAGAATTGTTATTTGTCATACACACAGCCTTGATCAGGTCCCTCCTGCCCCGTATAAAGTTATTAACTTGCTTACATATGTTTGGCTTATTTAAAGAGTTATTCTTCAGCCCTCAGTGATTCCACTCTTAATGATTTCGCTGTTACAGTTGTCCTTGGCCATGCCGCTCTTAAAATGCTGACTTGAATTTTGAAACCTTCTACTTATGTTCCACTGTACACACTGTACAAACTACTTGTTATACACACAGTTAAATCCACCTTGGCCTCCCCGTTGGGTAAGGCTATAAACCAGCCTCACTGGCACCGTTAATGCATGCTCAGTGCCACCAGTTCCATGTAGGATTTGCCCATTATACTAGTCTTAATGATTTATTTGTGCCTTATACTTTTCTACTTATCCTGAGTCCTTGTTTTATCCACAACCAGTGCCTAGCCCTTTCAGCTACTTTTAACTGTTTTTTTACAGCTGTCCATAGCGCATGGCCTTTAACTCCAAATTCAGTTATCTATCAGAATGCCTGCGAGACATGAAACGATGTAATCTAACAAATTTACACTGGTTAACTGGTTGTGAAATAAGAGTGCTTAAAATGTTTCACAGACATTACATTATTCCTCTTCAGAATGGAAACTGGTATTTGATTTTTTTTATGGATTATTATCTATAGAATGTTCAGTCAAAATTATATCAGATGACCTTAAAGAAGTGGGTTCTGTACAAATACAAAGTTCTGAATTGGGTTCCTAGAATCAGCCATATTTAAGAAACCTCAGTATTTGCTCCACTTCTACACTTCAAAGTGGCTTAGATTTATATATCAATTCAAGAGCCCACTTTTGTAACGTTCTGAGATCTGGTTGAGTATTTGGAAACACAGGTAGTATTTGAAGTCAAGGACAAAAGACAAAGTACGTTGCTGCACAACAGCAAATAAACTTTGACACAGAAAAAAAACACACAGTCATGCAGAAACACAAGCTCTCAGTTTTTAGTAAGCGCTGGAAGTGCAATGGATTTGTTTGGAGAGCTTCGATGTTTACATCCTGGTTGTTTTTTTTTTTGGTGGAATTTGACACACAACAGTCTCTAAGGTTCGCATGGCTCAAAGATCAGGACTGTTGTTGTCTGTGCCAGCGACCCAAAGTAAGAGGAGTTTGGGGGGGCGGAGTTTGTATGACATTCAACATCACACTTTATTTAATTCTTTTGTTTTCATATATAAACAATTTCGAGATTTCATTATCTATCATTTATTAAACTGATTTTCTATCATTGTAGACATTCCGGCAAACCTGCATGGACTTGAGCCAAGTGACTGCTTGTCCTAGAAGACGTATGTTGATGCAGAGCAAATACTATTTTGGGGAAAATTACACTTGATGCCTGAAGTGTAGAGCACATGCATGTATATATATATATATATACCAATGAATGGTGAAATAAATGGTAATAAAGTTGTTCACTTGCTTACATATGTTTGGCTTATTTAAAGAGTTATTCTTCAGCCCTCAGTGATTCCACTCTTAATGATCTCACTGTTACAGTTGTCCTCGGCCCTGTCGCTCTTAAAATGCTGACTTGAATTTTGAAACCTACTACTTATGTTCCACTGTACACACTGTACAAACTACTTGTTATACACACAATGAAATCCACCTTGGCCTCCCCGTTGGGTAAGGCTATAAACCAGCCTCACTGGCACCGTTAATGCATGCTCAGTGCCACCAGTTCCATGTAGGATTTGCCCATTATACTATTTAGAAATATTTATTTGTGCCTTGAACGTTTCCACTTATCCTGAGCCCTTTTTTATCCACAACCAGCTACTTTCAACAGTTCTTTTTAATTCAATTAAAAAAATTTTCAATTCTTTTACAGCTGTCCTTAGGGCATGGCCTATGACACACACACATACATACATACGCACACACACACACACACACACATATATATATACACACATGTGTATTTCTCCTTGGTTTGTTTTAGTTAGAGTAGAACAATTGTATTTTTGTTAGGTCTAGGTATAGTGGGTATAGTGGGTTCGGTGTGCAGTTATTTATGGGTTTTTTTTTTTTTAATACGTAACAGTGTCACAGGTATTCTGTTACTCACCGACACCGGTGAGTCACCAGATTTATCACCAATTCATTTTTGTCTATGAGTATATTATATAATTCTCCACAAACTATACAAAAAAAAAAAAAAACTATTTTGAGGACCACATGACCACCATATGATTCTGTAAGACCACCATAGTGGTGTAATTTATAACACTGATCTTAATTTTTTGCATTTTGGGACAAAGAGAAAAATAAAGAACATTTCATTTTAAATTTTTCACTGAACTTCTTTAAGTCTGTTAATCTCTCTTACTCTCAGGTTAGGATTAAATCAGGCATATTGTGCCTTATACATAGACATGTCTTCATTTCAGTTTAAGATAGGTGTTTTGATATGTTTGGCCAGACTTTTATTCTGAACCAGTAAGAGTGTTGCAACATGCTCCAGGAATGTGGGCCAAAAAAAACAGGAGTACATAAAGACCTCGGTGCCTTTTTTTCTGGAGCTCCTGGATGTGATTTAGCCCACGATTCCTCATCTTCCTCTGTGCTTTTCCAAGGTTGAGCTGTCTTTGCCATTCTGATTATGGGTGGAGGTTATTCCGCTGAAGAAAATGTGCGCTTCGTGGCTGATGCATTCAGTTTGGTTCAGAAATCGGGTGCAATGCCTGACATTGATATAGACTTCGAATTAGAATTGTATTCTGGATTGAATTCAACAGCTGTACTACAAGACTACACTTACCGGCTGCAACTTTCTGTGGCTGAAAAATCTCCGGGCATGGTGGCAGGTCTGGGCTCTACTATAGCCGGTTTGAACGGTGTACCGAATGCAGTGGGACTAGGGGCACTGATCATTTCCTTCATCTTGGATATTTTCATCAGTTCGATAAACCGGAAAGACAGTGACAACACACTGGACATGGTGCGCCGTGTGTTTGGTGAGGAAAAGGCT
>JAOVVF010003456.1:0-14615 GCA_028565595.1 Duopalatinus emarginatus | reverse complement strand
TTGTTGATTTGTATGTTTTGGACGGGTTGATGGCTAATTTCGCTGGTACCTGTGACTAGTGACAATAAAGGCTTTTTTCACTTTTTTTTCACTTCATATGTCTATTATAATCGTTAGACGGTCCATGTGGGTTTATTCTCAGCTGCACTGAGTGAGGTTTATATGATGAGACTCCAAGCTGATATAGGAGTGTGTCTATTGTGAAAGGAAAATGGGTGCAAGAAAGGTTCTTGATGGAGGGAAAGGTAATACCTATTATTCTGGAAAAAAACTATTCAAGAGTTTAGGTAGATGGTACAGTGCAGCAGTGAATAATAAAGAGCAGGTAATGGAGATGAGGAAGGAATTGGTGGAAACTATTAATAGCATTGATAAGTTTTGTTGCCAGGTAAATTAAAATTGTGGTGTTTTTAGTTTGGATTGCTTCCTTATGAGGTGCCAATTACTGAGTTACAGAGATTGGAAAGGTTGATAAATAATGCAATAAGAAAGTGGCTGGGTGGTCTGCGTTGTTTAAGTAGTGTGGCTTAGTTTGGGAGAGGGACGTTAGAATTGCCGCTGACAATCTTAGTGGAGGAGTTTAAATGTGCAAAGGCAGGTTACAAAATATTGCTATTAGGGTCAAAGGATGTGGTAATTAAAGCATCGGCACCAGTCACAAAATCAGGGAGAAAGTGGAATGCTTGTGAGGCAGTACAGTTAGCAAAAAGGGCATTAGAGCACAGAGACATGATAGGGCAGGTACAATGTTGAGGGCGAGCTAAGGTAGAAAAGCGGAGAATCACCTGGAAAGAGCTGTGGGCGATGGATGCGGTACATATGGAGGCATGATCAGGTGCTCCGGACGCTAGCAGGGGTGGTAGGACTGGTAGGGGGTTAATTAATTTTGTGCATGAGGGGCAGTATAGAGGACATGGTGTTGTATTCAGAGAGCAGGAGAATACTTTATTTTATAGAGCTGTCAGTTCCATTTGAGAATGAAGTTGAGTTAGCTTATGAAAGGAGGAAATTAAAGTATTCAGAGTTAGTAGCTGAAGTGAGACAGCATGGGTGGCAGGCTCATATTAGACCAGTAGAGATAGGGGTTAGGGATTTTGTAGCAAAGTCCACCATGTCTCTGCTAATTGAATTTGAAATTAAAGGCAGTGTGCTAAGGACAGCTGTAAAAGAACGGTCAGAAATAGCTGAAAGAGCTAGTCAGTGGTTGTGGATAAAAAGGGCTCCGGATGAGTGAAAAAGGCATGACTAAATAGTATAATGGGTAAATCCTACATGGAATTGGTGGTACTGAGCATGTATTAACGGTGCCAGTGTGGATGGGATATACCCTTAGACACCAGGGAGGCCAAGGTGGATTTACATTGTGTGTATAACAAGTGGTGAGTATAGTATGTACTGTGGAAAATAGGTAGTAGGTTTGTGAGGTGAACTTGGTGGGGAGTGGTTCTGGGATGCCAGACCTCACTGCTGAGCCTTCCGGAGGTGTTGTGGGCATGATTCAGCGAAACACTGACGAAGGGTGTCTGCACGTATCATGCTAATTTTTCCACCATTACATATTACCTTGCCTTACCTTAACTGCAGTAGCTAGTTAAATCTTTGGCTAACTCTGTAGGGGCTTAAAGTGAATAAAAACTTTGCAGCATACCCAAGATTTCTACTAATTTTTGATAAATGGACTCATTGTTAGCTCAGTTAAATCTGGGCTCCTCTAACTAGTCCTGTCTCTGCTCCTTTGTCTAATTTGTTTCCTGTTAGTAAACCCGATATGTTTGATGGTTCTGCAAAAAAATGCAAGTTTTTTTTTGCTAAAATGTTCTTTTTATTTTTCTAACTCACCACCTAGCTCACACAAGGCCTGGATAGCCTTTGTTCTGTTTAGACTTATTATAATAATAATAATACATTTTATTTATAATGCACTTTACATTTAAACAAATCTCAAAGTGCTACAAAATGATCACTAACATTAAAAACCCTTTTTAAAACTCAATTGTCAGGTGCCCTGAGATGGTCAGGAAAGGAATTCATAAGTGAGGAGCAGCAGAACAAAAAGCCCGATCGCCCATGGTGATGAGTTTTATTCGGGAACGGGATAGGTGATTTGAGTTTTGAGAATGAAGGGATCTTAACGATGTTTGTAGTGTAATAAGTTCTTTCAGATAGGGAGGGGCATTTTCATAAATGCACTGATAGGTTACGAGAGAAACCTTATATTCAATACTAGCAGAAACAGGAAACCAGTGAAGTCCATGGAGGATGGGTGTTATGTGTTTATGTTTCCGAACTCTCAACAAGATCCATGCAGCACTGTTCTAAACATATTAAAGTCTCTGAAAAATCTTGTTTGGAATCCCAACAAGGAGTGCATTGAAGTAATCCAGTCTGGAGGAAACAAAAGCGTGGACCAACTTCTTAGCATCTGAACTGCTAAGGGTAGAACGAAGTTTGGTGATGTTTCTGAGGTGATTGAAAGCTATCTTTCAGAGATGTCTGACTTGAGATTCAAAAGTGAGTTGGGGATCCTGGTGAGTAGTCCTGCTCCGTGTATGGTTACGTGTTTGCTCTTCTCTGTTACTTTGTACTGCCAGGAATTATATTTCGTTCTTTCATTATTGATTGACTATTTAGCTAAGGGAATTTTGCTCCAATCAAGACTTGTGTGTGAACTTCAGGTTCCTGTGGAGACTTTGTGGGTCAGCCATGGTCTTGTGGTCAGGGAACCACTGGAAGGTCCAGGGTTCAAGTCCAAAACAGACAAGTCATGGCTAAAGTGCCCTTGAGCAAGGCACCTAACCCCCCCAACTGCTTCCCGGGCATCATGGTTTGGAGCTGCCCCCTCTCTGGGCAAGTGTGTTTATGGCCCCCAGTGTCACTAGTGTGTGTGTTTCATGGATGGGTTAAATGTGGAGGTCACATTCCTCTGTGTGCAAACACAGTAGGCAAATTTTCACTGTGAAAACCCCCCATGAAACTTGATGATTCAGTGGGACCAGGGGTTATCACACACATTATGGGACCTGTAAGAATGCATTTAGAACAAATACATTTTTTTTTGTTTTGAACAGTACTGACTATTCTTTAATACAATATTCTTAATATAATATTCTTTTGGTCAGAAAAAAAAATACTTTCTTGGTCTCAGTTTTGTCATGAACATTGTCTGTCTTTACTCACAGTTCGTCTCCTCTTAACTTCTGTAAGAAGCTCTGAGGTGTCTGCTCCTGTGCACATTCCTCTGGAGTACTCTGATCTGGCTGATGTGTTCAGTAAGTCTAATGCCACCAAATTCCAGCCACATCACGTGTGTACCTGCTCACCCAAGAGACAGAGATTGCTACTGTAGTGGACATTGACGGGACAGAGACCCAGGACAAGCAAATTAGCCACGCCACACCCTGGAATATGAAGCTCTGCGTTGTTTAATCAGTTCGGCGGCCACAATGCTGAATGAGACATGGGGCAGAAGTAGTGCACACACAAACACATGCTCTCTCTACCTTCCTCTCTCTCTCCTGCATGCACGAGGCATGAGAAAAAAAATGGACGATGGAACACCAACACTAAAAGTATCGGTTAAACATAGGACTTTTCAAAAAAGAAACTCATATGTACATTAATTAGCATTGTAGTTTCACACAGTAGTGTTTATATCTCCAGAAATTACTTTAAAGACGAGGTTTGATGTCTTTGGAATCAGAAATATGCGGGAGAGAGCGAAACACCTGCTTACCAGTTCGGCATCCACAGTGCTTTCGAGGATTTTAATGGGAAACCGTAGCATTACACAAGCATTGTGTTACACTAATTAATTCCCCAGGTACAACAATCAGTGGAGACCCCAAAAAGGAACCATATACATAAATATATATATGTAGCCCAAAAAGAAAGAAAGAAAAGTTTTTAGATAATATTTTTAACCAACTAATCTATAGATATTTTAATAAAGCTTGGTGAAGTTCAAAATAGAAGACAAAAAAATTAAATAATTATTACTGCGGCTACATACTCCCCCCTGAACTTCACAAAGCTTATCCACAATGGGTCACATCTTACACATTTTAGAAGGATATCGAAGGGAAGTCATTCAATTACAAATACACAATACCACCACGCAACAAGTGTCCAACTGCTAAGGAAAGAGGCAATGAGTTGATCAGGCTTGTTAATGCCTCCTTGCTAAGGGGATGCCGTATACACCACCCACTGGTATAACCCTAATGACCAATTTTTCTGATTAACCACCTTTTCTTGCCCAGTCTGGATGTTTCTTACACGATGTGTGACACTTGGGATTCTTTGAAACTACCACGTAAGGTGTGGACTTCCATTTGTCAGCCATACAAACAAAAGACCCTGTCCCACAGCCGACGAGCTACTTGCTTAGCAGACTGGTCACAACAAACAAATGAGTGGGCCATTTTAGTAAAACGGTCAGTGACCTCAAGGACATCCACAGATTTACCACAAGAGTCTTCAGCAGACCAAAAGTCTATACAGACCTAAGGACCTACACAGACCTACAGACCTAACGACCTAATTCTAACGGCCGTGTTGTCTTCACACACTCAAGCGGGGCTCGCCCTTCCGGCTTAGGGGTTTTACTCACCATACACCGCTTACAGCGCTTGACATACTCCCGAATTTCCCGTTCCATGTCGACCCAAAATAATCTCTGCCTAGCCAAATAGAGTGCTCTGCCCTGGCCCTGATGCCCAGCATCATCATGAACACCCTGCAAAACCTGCTTAAAAAGTGAAGCTGGAACGACATACTGGTAACGTTTTTGACCTGACAAGGGATCTTCGCAGAACCGGTACAGAATACCATCAATTTTAATTTGTCCCACTGTTTCAGAGTCTTCAGACTCCTAAAGGTCTCTTTTGTCCTCTCTCGTCTTGATGGCCTTGTACCACGTCTGACATATGAACAAAACAGGATCCTCTTGCTGTTTATCCTGAAGCTCCTCCAGTGACAAAGCTGACAATGCACCCTGATCGGATGGCAACAATCTGTGTACATTCTGTGATAGCCACAACTCTACTCTCTCCTTGAAACCTGTTCTTCAGAATGAAACCTCTTTGACCATCCAGAATAGCTGACACCTCATCACTTGAAAGCGAACAACACGTTAGCTCTTGACAAGGGGACAGAGGTTCTACCACTTGGCACTGTGTGCTGATCAGAACGGTGCATTGGACCACATCCTCTTTGTAGTGCTCTGCTTCCTCCAACAAAGTTTTGTAGGGCTCAGAAACCAGTCTCTGACTAACGCAGCTACGAGTAAATGTTTGCCTACTCAAGGCATCTGCCACCACGTTTTTACTTCCAGGTATGTACTGGATACTAAAAGTGTATGGGGCCAATTTAGCAACCCACCTCTGCTCACACGCATCGAGTTTAGGTTTAGTCAAGATGTAGGTTAACGGATTGTTGTCTGTCCAGACAGTAAAAGAGTTACTTTTTAAGCCAGTGGCTGAACAGACGGACCACTTTAGAGCCAGAAACTCTAGACAATGAGTGGGGTACTTGCCCTGGGCACGGGTGAGGGCCTTACTAGCAAAAGCGATGGGATGGGCCTTTGGTTCACCCTCCGAGACCTGAGACAGCAGAGCACCCAGACCGTCCAATGAAGCATCCGTCGACAAGATGTACGGACAACTGAAATTGGGATGCGCGAGCCATTCAGACTCCAAGAGTGCAGACTTCAGCTGTTCAAAAGACGTGCTGTGCTCTTGCTTCCAGTCATTAGGGCTCAGTTTCCTGAAAGCGGCGGCCCACTTTTTGTTAATCCTTTGCCCCTTTGGTGCGGCAGTCAAAGCAAACAGGGGTTTCGCTATGCTAGAGCAGTTTGGTATAAACCGCTGATAGTACATTATCATCTCCAGAAATGCCTTGATCTTTCTTTGCGATGGGCTAACTCCATCCTCCATCATAAGATCGGCCTCTGTCATGGCAGTGATAGGTCCAACTTTGTCAGGATCCATTGCCACTCCATTCTCGTCGATGATGAGCCCTAAAAACCTTACACTCCTCCACAACAGATAACACTTCTTGGGAGCTAATCCATGAGCGCTCAACCTGGAAAAGATCATCTCGAGTCTTCTCAAGGCTTCATTCTCATTAGGCGCGAATACGAGGAGGTCATCCAAATAACAGAGGATCGAGAGGAAGTTGTGATCACTGAACACACCCATCATGAGCCGCATAAAACTTGCTGGACTGTTACACAAACCTTGTGGCAGTCTGTTAAACTCATACAATCCCATTGGAGTTGTGAAAGCAGTGAACTTCTTATCCTCTTCAGCCATCTCAATGTTATAGAATCCAGAAGTGAGGTCCATCACACTGAATATTGCATTGCCTTCCAAAGCAGCCAGACAGTCTGCTTGGTGTGGTAAGGGATGAGTGTCTTTTATAGTGCGGGTGTTTAGCCACCGGTAGTCTACACAGATGCGTAGGTCACCGCTTTTCTTCCAAACAAGCACAAGTGGTGAGGCCCACTCACTGGAAGACTTGATTTCAGCGAATGATTTCATGCTCCTCCATTTCTGAAAGCACCTGTCGGAGCTTATGGTAATGTCCAGGTGGCACTTGACGGTAAGGAAGTCTGAATGGCCGGTCATCTGACAAGTGTATACGATGGAAAAAGTCCTTAGCCTTGCCACAATCTAGTTTGTCCTTTGAGAACACGCCTTCATATTTACAAATTAGCTGCACCAATTGTTCCTTACAATATGTAGATACCTGACACGAGTCAACATCGAGATCACCTAGACCAAGCTGGTTTAGTCTTTCATGAAAACTAGAAGCAAGGTGGGTACCATCAGCTGTGAAACTATTCACCCTCTGGCTTGACACTGGTAATCTGTTACAGGCAGACTGGTCAGGTGCCACATCAAGATCCTCAAGAGCCAAACATGGAGACACATCTGCCACTTTCGTATTTCTTTTTAGGGTGACTGGCTTATCACTTGGGTTTAAGATCTTAACCGGCACCCACCGGTCAGCATTCATTGAGGTTACTACTCTTCCAACCATGATGTTCTTTCTGTGCGTTTGCGACTTGGGTGGTTCAACGAGGACAGCGCTTCCCACAGAGCCTGGGGTGGTTGGGGGTAACTTGGCCCATACAAGATGTTCCTGTCGAGGAAAAAAAGCATCACAGCCTGTGAAAGTTTGGCAGTACTAACCACATCTGGAATCTCCTTTCCCAAGCTAAGGACACGCCAGTAGTTGGGAGTTTCCTTAAGACGACTAAGGATGTAATTTATAACATTAGTGCCCAAGATAACTTGATCACGCTGCCCAGGAACGACTAACGTAGGTACACTGACTGTATGACCATAAACATCCATCTTGATTTGATAGATGCACTTTGGTCAAACCTGAACTCCACCACAAACTACAAGTGTGACATCAGAATGCATTTCACTAACACTTAAGCTTCTGCTCTGCTTCTTCATTCATAGTACACTCCATGGATCCACTGTCCAGTAGGGCTCGCAATGAAACCTGGCCTTTTACTAGTACGTCAGTGTAAAACAGACTGTCAGCTTTTTCCAGCTTCATTACATTCTGAAACAGAACTTTGCTTTCATCAGACACAGATTGACAGTACTTTTCATACAGTGACAAATCATCTTCACTATTGAGGGTTTGATTTTTTTCACCCACACTCCCCCCTCCCAAGTGTGAGTGTGCTAGTTTCCCTGGATTTGAGACACATTGTTAGGCTGGGGAGCTTGTGAAACTACGTTGGGACAATCTTTACGTTGATGTCCTACATCAAAGCAGATCAGGCATCGTTTCTATCTCATACAGTGAGAGCGGGTAGTATGGGATGAATCACTACAAACACGACAAGCTAGACCATGAGTCCATGATGTCACATGAGGCCCAGAAGAATTGCGAACAGGCTGGCTGGTATGCTCAAGCACCCTCTCCAACATGCTAAGTACACGCTCTAATGTGTTTGAGTCAGATGCCACATTGTCATTACATTTAGAGATATTACTGGGAGCGCACTGTGCAGCATTAACAACTGTGCACCCAATTTCAGTTGTTTAGTCAGGGCTAACGATGGCTGCAGCAGTCGAAACTTGGAGCATGCGAGGCTTCAAAACACTAGGGGACTTGTGTGACCAGCTTTCCCTTTGATGTTCATCTATGGCTTCTTGAACTTCTTCGAAGGACCATTTCATGGGCTTACACTTAAACACACTGGATAAATTAGGGCTAGGGCAGTTTCGAATGAACATCATGGCTACCTCAGCATTCATGTTCTCCATTCTGCTCCCACTGCACAGTAGATGGGCGTTGGCTCGTTCTGCTGCAGAATTCAAGTGCACCCAGTAGGCACCTGGACTTTCCTTGTCCTCAGGCTGTGTGGCATAGAAATCAGCTTACGGCAAACATGACACAGGGCTGTCGCTAAAATAACGTCTCAACACATCATACATTTTGTTGGGACTCACAACTATGTTAGAATAGGAGTTACTCTTTAACCCCACTTTCACTATGCTCTTAGCTCTGATGACTCAGAATTGTGTTTGCTTTCTCTGTATCAGGGCAGCTACTTTTCTTAAAATATAGCTCCATAACATCTATCCACTCTTGGACGGTTTATTTGTTACTCTTCTTTAATATCTGACTACACTGACCTTAGAAAGGTCAAGGGAGGCACTAGGGATGTCAGAACCATCCTTACTGGATGATCCAACAGGAGTAGGAGCAATTGAATTTTAAGTGAATAATATTTTATTTGCTATAGACTTACTAATCTGACTTCCTAGTTCTCCTATTGACTCACTTAATTGTTGTGTGACATTATCATTACCATAAGTGGGGGTTGAATACAAAGGCTTTACTGACTCGTTATGAGAATTTTTCCGGACTATAGGGCTTTCTTGAAATTGGAAGCATGTTTAATTGGATTCCCAAGTTTAATTGGATTCTACCCCCTATCAATTACAGGAGTGTACAATTCAGACATTTGTTGTCCTCTACCAGCCATAGCTTGGTTTGTGACACATTCAAATAAAACATACAAAACAATGGAAATGACAAAAACACAAGACAAATTCCCAAAACAAAATCTGGCTAAACACAACCTGTCTATAAGCTGCCCCTTTAATTTCCGCTGCACGGAAACAAAACAGTACCTCACGCGTCACAACTCACTGCTTGACCCCGGCGATCGGCAGCAGCTGACCAGAGAGATCCGGGTCACGGCACCACTTTATGTAGCAGATATTGACGGGACAGGGACCCAGGACAAGCAAATTAGCCACACCACACACTGGAATATGAAGCTCTGCATTGTTTAATCAGTTTGGCGGCCACAATGCTGAATGAGATATGGGGCAGAATTAGTGCACACACACACTAACACACACACAGGCTCTCTCTCCCTTTCTCTCTCTTTCCTGCATGCACAAGGCATGTGACAAAAAATGATGGAACACCAACACTAAAAGTATCGGTTAAACTTAGGACTTTGGAAAAAAGAAGCTCATATGTACATTAATCAGCATTGTAGTTTCACATAGTAGTGTTTATATCTCCAGAAATTACTTTAAACACAAGGTTTTATGTCTTTGGAATCAGAAATATGCGGGAGAGAGCGAAACACCTGCTTACCAGTTCGGCATCCACAGTGCTTTTGAGGATTTTACCGGGAAAGCGTAGCATTACACAAGCATTATATATATATATGTAGCCCAAAAAGAAAGAAAGACATTTTTTTAGCTAATATTTTTAACCTACTAATCTATAGATATTTTAATAGTATATACAGGAGGCACTCTCACCAGGTTACATCTGTCCTTTCATTTCACTTGCTGCAGATGGGTTCTTTGTTGTCAGAAAGAAAGATGGTGGTCTTAGACTTGTTCATGTAGCCTTGGAACAGGCTTTCACTTAACTAGATTGTCATATTGCTTACAATTGTCAGAATATTGCAGGGTGCTGAATGGAAGACCACCTTCCTTACCACTAGGAAAATACTATGTATACTTGGTAATGCTGTCTGAAATGCCCCATCTGTGTTCCAATCCTTTATTAATGATGTGGTACCTGTTGGGTCTGTTTGTTTTTGCTTATATTGACTGCTTAATTTATTCACCTGACTTACTACACAAATTTGACACATATGTCAAGTCTCATCTGTAAGTTCCATTTGTCATCTACTTTATTTTTAGGTTATATTATCAGCAAAGCTTTGTAGATTAATTAAATCTTGACCTCATTATCAAAAATTGTATTGAATATGATTTGTTATACCCATATTATTATTTATTAAAACTGATTTTAGGATTTTTTTTGTCATTTTTTTCTTTATTTAGACAAACAAACAAAAAAATACAAATACCAAAATATGTTTTATACTTTGGACCCAATACCCAGTAATGTCTGTGGTTATATCTGAAACTGGTGTATTTTTGTAGAACGTGAACCACTGAGAACCCATGTACAGAGAGGACAAAATGTCCCCTGACTTCTTGAATCAATTAAATTAAATTTTATTTGTATAGTGCTTTTAACAATGGACATTGTCCCAAAGCAGCTTTACAGAAATAATGAAAAGGGTTATGCATTTATAGAATTTTTAGAAATTTTATCCCTGATGAGCAAGGGGGAATTCTCACAGGGTGGCGTTGAGGGAAATAAGAATGCTTGTTTACCCAGAAACACTGGAAAAAAGGAAGTCTTGAAGATGAATGCATCTGAGATTATTCAGCCCAGGGGAAGAACCTGTACCAATCACCTTGACAGTATTCAGTAACTACTCAAATACTGTTTTTACTTCTATTCCTGGCCTCAGGATAATGTCCGAAAAATAAGACTCATGTTCATGTCCACAGTCTCTGTGTAACTGCCTTCCATATCTGAGAAGTGAATTGAAAATCCCGGTCAGAGTCAATGTCTTCTGGTAGACAGTAGCAACAAAAAACCTGCTGGGAAAGGGCCTCAGCAGTAGGAAGTCCTGGGGGATGGATCAATCAACATCCTTTATAAAACTGTCCCACCACCATTAGTATTGTTGTATTTCCTTAAGATTCTGGTGGCGGTAGAGAGGTTTAGGCTGCAGGAAGTGAAGAAGAGTGTGTGAGATCCAGGTGCATGTGGCGCATGTAGGTGTGTTGATGGCATGTTCGGCGAGCTGTTTAATGTTCAGTGAAAAGTCCTGACTACCAACCTGTTGTCTGTACGTCCTTCACCTCAAGGTTATTACAATAAATCAAACACACAGTTTCATTTCAAATGTACCAATACAGCATTTTTAGCCTGTGACCGCGATGTCACATAACTGCTAGGCTAGCCTATTATATAAGCAGCCGCACACGCATTGAGCTTCATTTACTCTAGTCTAGTCTCTTGCCAAGATCGCTTGTGCCTGCTCTCGCTGCACTCAAAACAAAATACCGCAATCGTGCACAAATCAAGGATGATTTGAGACTAGGTTTATCAGACATTGCACCAAGAATCGAAGAACTTTGCAAAGTAAAGCAGGCTCAGGTCTCACATTAACAATGCATATCTGCAATCTTATGTAAAATAAGAGGAGGAAGGGCCCCAACTGCAATGAACCAGCTTTGGGGGGGCCCAGCATCCACTTCTATTATGAAGGGCAAGCCAATAATTTGGCTAACACAGTACTCACATGATGTCTGTGCTCATCTAAGCTACAGAACCAGCTACCTGTCTAGCATATCACAAAGGCCTCTTCCCAGATACGTATGAGATTGTAAGTGCTCATCAGATCCAATTTAGTGAATATGTGTGCTCCACACAATAATCTCACCTCTCAACCAGCAAACTACAAGATCATGTTGTCCAAGCCATGGAAGTCAGAATGATCAGATGATTCATTGATGAAGAGAGATTATTTCATGATTTAATTTCTTTTCTGTTTTTACAATTATGAGTAAAGTCTTCTCCAATATCCACCTGAATCCAAAGGTTGACCATTCAGTCCTTCATTTTGGAGGGGGGTTTGCATGGGCAGACAAGGACAAGTGTTCACCAACTGACTCTGCATGTAGTGGTTTCACAGTGCAGTTAATAAATACAGGACCAGCTGCTCCACAATATAGATGAAGCCAATTCTGCATGCACCTATTTTTTTTTCTTAAGACATGTTCAAACAGTCCACTTCCATTGGTTTATTCCAGCACAAGATGGTTTAACCAGCTCTGTATGCAGTCCTCTGCGATATGCAATAATTAAGGGACTTTCATTTTATTTTAAGTGAGCTGTCAAAGCATGGAAAGTAAAAGCATAATCAACCGCAAACTGCTTTCCCAGATACCTGCCCCCAGGAGCATGGTAGCATCTTCAAGGCATCTAAGGGGAACCTAAAAGCATTGTAATCTTTCAAATGTGAACACTATAGTAAATAAACTTGATGCACTCTGGTTTTGTCATCATATCTCTCAGGTTTAGAGATTTTTTAATTCTGGAAATAAACAGGGAGTCAACTCCCACACCCAGATTCAGAGAAGGAGCTAATTTACTTGCATACTCTGTGTTTAAAACGGTCAGAGGTGGCAGAAGTACAAAAGTCCCTTACTTAAATAAAGGTACAAGAAGTGTAAAATAAATACTTAAGTAAAAGTTGAAGTATGATTAAAAAATTTTACTCAATAAAAGTATAAAGTACTCGCCCCTAAATGTACTTTATGTAAAAAAGTAAAAGTATTCTGTAAAAGTAATCTTACTTGCCCTACACTTTTGGCACATGCCCCAACTGTGGTGGCTGGTGGACTCTGGAGTTCCCAATCTGCAAGAAAGCAGAATTCATTACTGCCCTTGCCTCGGCTCAGTCCTTCAACTTTCTGGCCCTGACTGAGACATGGATCACTCCTGAGAACTCTGCCACTCCAGCTGCTCTCTCATCTAACTTTTCTTTTTCTCACTCACCATGACAGACGAGAAGGGGTAGTCACACTGGTTTGCTCCTCTCTAAACAATAGCGTTTACCCTTCTCTCCTTTTCACAGCTTTCACTTTCTACATTTGAATTTCATGCTCTTACAGTCTATGTCCCACTTAAACTTCACATAATTGTTGTGACGCCGCCTTCTTTGAGGAGCTAGACACTCTTCTGAGTCTCCTCCCTACAGATGAGACTCCACTCATCCTGCTTGGAGATTTCAACTTGCCATCTCCTCCCACGCACAGGGCAGGCAACATCCTGGACTTGGTGTTCACCAGACCTGCTTCAGTAACAGAACTAGAAGTAACCCCTCTCCACTGCTCTGATCACCACCTTCTGTCCTTCTCCCTCTCTCTTCCTTCCAACTCTCTCACCCCAGCTACCACACACTCCTCCAATACCTGTCGCAACCTTAACTCCATCTCCTCCTCTCACCTTGTCACTTTTATTACTTCTGCTCTTCTATCTCCTGACTCTTTTTCTACTCTCCCCTTGGATACCTTTCTCTCCTCCCTCTCTTCATCTATTGGCCTCTTATGTCTCCCTTCTTCCAGACCTGCGAGATCTGCACCCCTCGCTCCTTGGTTGACGGAAATCTTGCTCAGCAACCGACGAGGACTAAGAATTGCTGAGAGGCGGTGAAGGAAATCAGGGCAGTGGAGGCCACCTTGTGGAGGCCACCATGTGCCCTCAGAGCTCATCTCCCGAATCTTTAACATGCTTCTATCCTCTTTCAACAGAAGAAATACTCATTCCGTTCATCTCCTCCATCATCAACAGATCCAAGATGGTGGCGCAGCAATAGCTTGCGGCGGCCGCTCCGGATACAAAATGGTGTTTTTGCTAAATTACTCGTGTTTGTCCTATTCGTTTTTGGCACATGGGCACAAGAACAACTAGTGTCCATGTATACGACCATCAGACGCTGTTGTACTATCGGAATCAACCGAATATCTGCACAATAAGCGATGAGCTACGGGAGATGCTACACGGCTTCGGTCTGCTACAGCAACCAGGCCCCCAGACCACGGCCTCGCCTGAAGCCATCAGCCGGAAGAGGGGGCGCCAGAAGCGGTGCGAGAGACGACAGAAGCGCGGCAAGCGGGCTGGAGTTCGTGCTAGGCTAACAACAAAGCCAACTCGGCCAGCTCTCCCGTCCATCCTGCTCTCCAATGTCTGCTCCCTGGAGAATAAACTGGACTGCATCCGACTTCAGAGAACTACACGACGAGAGTCTAGAGACTGCTGCGTCTTCATTTTCACCGAGACGTGGCTGAGCGAAAGAGTTTCCGACGCCGCCATTCAGCTAGACGGACTAGCCTCGTTTCGAGCCGACAGAAACACAGCCCTGTGTGGTAAGACTCGTGGCGGAGGACTGTGTGTTTATATCAACACAGAATGGTGCAAGAACTCTGTATTAGTCTCTAGTTACTGCTCATCTCTAGTGGAGTTTATGGTCGTAGGATGCAGACATTTTTATTTACCGAGGGAATTCACTACAGTACTGCTCATCAGTGTTTATATTCCACCCGCCGCTAACGCTAAAGATGCGCTCTGTGAGCTGTACAGCGCTATTAGCAGACTTCAAAACACACACCAGGATGGACTGTTTATTGTTGCTGGAGATTTCAACCATGTGAATCTCAAGTCAGTTCTCCCTAAATTCCACCAACATG
>JAOVVF010003441.1:0-14619 GCA_028565595.1 Duopalatinus emarginatus | reverse complement strand
ATTATATGTTATTGGTCATATACAGTGGCCCCTTTGAAGATAAACTGGCACTTGCATGTCTTTTATTCTTTTTGTCCTTGCAAATAGAATAGCATATGATTTGTTGATTTTACAAAGCAGTTTTCATGTTTAATTGTCTGTATTTATATACAACAAAGCAGTGTTTCAGTAGTTGTGGGCAAAGAGGGACAGAGGACACATGTACAGCCCAGGGGTCCCACAGAAATGGCAGTTAAAAAACCTTCCTTTATGGAGCCACCACAACTATATAAATTTTGCATAGGCTTATCTACACCAGTTTTTTCTGGCACTTAAGAGAGGACAAAACACTGTTTTAATAACTGTAATAAGCAGATATTTTTGTTACAATTCTTGCATGTTTACTTATTCATATGTATTTCGGCAATACTGCATTAACATTAATTTAATGGTAATAGCTTATGCAATTTGCAAATGGTATAAGTTAATGCTGACGGGTTATGCTAAATGCCCCCCCCCCCCCCCACATACACACACACTTACACATCACCTGTCAGAGCAAAAGTATTTACACCCTTACCCACTACATGCTACATATACTGATATACGCTGAGCATATTTTACCACTGCACTGCAGCAGGCAATTACACTGTTGTTACAAGAAAGTATTATTAGTTTGATTGCAGTAGGTACAGTTCTGTACATATTCTTCTTCTTCCTCTTTTTATTGTTCTTAATTTTCTTCTTCTTTTTCTTATCATTATTGTTGTTGTTGTTTTGTTGTTATTGTTATCTGACAGTAATATTATAAGTGTGATTGCAGTAGGCAATTTTCGAGATATCAACATTGTTCCTACTCTAAAATGTCTGTCCTTTTAATGACATGCAGACAAATAGGCAAGTACACTGTTGGTATATTGTTGTCACTGATCTACTGTTGTGTTACTCGACGATAGCTTCACTCACCTGTCTGAACAAATGTTCATGCTAATGTTAGTGTTAATGCCAATTGCTAATATTAATAGGTAACATTGGTGTTGATGCTAATGCTAAGTGATGATCCCATTGTGCCTCCCTGAAGCATAGACTCCACCCGATGTGTACCGAGCATGTGCGAGCAAATGTGCATCAACGTTTTATGGCATTACTGCAAGTGAAGTCGCGAACAGAGTTATATGTGAAAGACCAACATAAAGTAGCAAGTAACTGTGCGGTGAATAATGCAGAACACATTATAATAACTGACTTAATAGAAACTGCAGAGTTCATATTATCCATAAATCGCATAACACATTTCCATGTCTTGTTCGGCTCTGTAAAATGTCTTTACCAACAAGTTACGCAAGTGCTAACGTGAACTGGTACCGTAAAATGTTGACACATGCATAAAGCATGTGCACATTTGCTTGTGCATACTCGGTACACATCGGGCAGAGTGTACACTTCGAGTAGGCACAGCCATTGCCAAATGCTAAGTCTAATTGTCAAGGTTGGCATTAATGCTAATGCTGATGCTTCTGCTTATTGCTATTGGTAATGCTAATGCTAATTGCTACCAAAATGTTAATGGTAAGTGCTAACTGATTGGTAATTAAATGCTAGTGAATAACGCAAATCCTAACTGCTATTTCTAATGGCTAATGCTAATTGTTAATACCAATATTGTTGTTAATCATTAGTACTAATGTTAATGCTAGCGCTAATTGCTAATTGCATTTTTTTCAGGAAATGCACCTCTGCAGTAGACAATCACACTATTGTTATCTGACAATTATATTCTTCTTCTTCTTATTATTATTATTATCTTTTTTCATTAGTGCGTTTGATAGGTACATTGATCTGACATATGGACACCGTTCCAACTCTAAATCATTCGTCCCATTGATGACAAACAAACATTTTATACAGCTTTTGGATTCACCCACTCATTCACCTGCCACACCTGTTAAAATCCCTGCTTTTGTTTTACACCATGTATTTCAGTAGGCAGTTAGACTGTTGTTATTTGATTTGCTACACTGATCTACTGTTCTGTCACTCAACCAATAGCTTGCATAGACTCACCCTCACCTGTTATAGCAAATGTTAATGCTAATGTTAGTGTTAATGTTAATGCTAAGTGCTAATAGCTAATGCTAATGTTATTGTTAATACTAATTTGCTGGCTGCTAATTTTGGTGTTAGTGCTAAATAATAATGCTTATGCTAATTGCTAGAACTAAAGCTAATGTTAGTTGCTATTGCTAATCGCTAACGCTGACAGCCAGCACTATTGCTAAATGCTAATGCTAATTTTAGCGTTAATGTTAACTGCTAATGCTTATGCTAATCGCTAATGATTATGCTGGTTATGATTATGATGCTTGGTGTTAGTGTAACGGCTAATGCTTATGCTAAATAATTGCTAATGCTAACTTCCAATGCTAACATTAGTGATTGTGCTAAGTGCTAATGCTAATTAGTAATGCAAACAGTATTAACACTAATAGTAATGTTACTAATACTATGCTAACACTGATGCTAAATGCTAAATGCTAATTCTAACTGCTAATGGTAATTGCTAGCACTAACGCAAAATGTTTATGTGAGTTGCTAATGCTAATAATGCTGCTAATGCTAATTGATAATGCTAACATCAATTTTAATGCTAATTAATAATGCTTATTGCTATCACTAATGTGAATGTTGGTGTTAATGCTAATGCTAGTAGTGGTGGTTAATGTCAACTGCTAGTGGTCTTTGCTAATTGCTAACACTGTAAAGCTGCAAGCACACTCGCATTTTCTTCAGGAAATGCACCTCTCTGGTTAGTGTGGTTGCAGTTGGCAATTCACCCATTTCACAGAGTCTCATGGTGTATTTCTTGTTTTATTTAACAGGGTAAACAAAGCATCACTATAATGGAGTTGACTGTGTCTCTAATCTCCTACAGATATGCTTTACTGACATCAACCGGATCATAGATGAGGTGTCGGCTGTAAAACGAATGAAAGCTGAAAAGGGTTTAAACTATTTTTAAGAGGGTAGTATGAACTGTATAGTATCAGATAGTAACAGATAGTATGAACTGAATTTATTAATAACTAACTGTTGATTAATTTGCTCCTATTTTAACATTTACTACTATAATAAAGATTTGATGTGCTTATTTAAGACTGTGAGTTAGATAGAAGAAAGAACTGTTTCTCTCTTTATATACAGTTTTAAACACGGTCCATGAGGAAGTGGCACAAGACACAAGTGTCATTGATCAGTGAGGAATGAGGAGCCCCACACAGTGCAGGTGTTTTAGATAGGTTCAACAGGGAGACAAATTAATATTAACATATGTTAAATACTCTTGCATCTATATTTTAACAGTTCAGCTAAGTTAGGTGAGTAATGGCTAATATTACACATTTCATGGTGAAGTAAATCTACCAGCCAAGCGTTCTAATATGTTTTTAATCCATTTAAGACATAAATGTCCATTTTTCTGGAAGTCTTGAAAACTCAACTGTGGTTGTTTTCTTTTACTGTTATTATTCCCTATTGGGGCAGCCATAGGCTTTGGTTGAGGAAACCACCTTTAGTGTTGATGCTAATTGCAAATGCTTGTATTGGAGTTATTGCTAATGGTAATGTTGGTGTTAATGCCATTTGCAAATGATAATTGCTAATAGTAACTGCTATAGCTTGTGTTAATGCTAATATTAATATTGGTTTTAATGCCAATTGCTAAAGCTTATGCTAAATGCTAATGCTAAACGTCAATGCTGATTACTAACATAATGCTAATTCTAATAGCTATCACTAATGGTATGTGCTGACATGACTATTAGTGTGAGAGCTAATGCCAATTGCTAATGCCCATGCTAACTGCTGGTGCTAATGCTAAGTGCTAATGGTAATACAAATTGCTGTACAATGTCACCTGTCAGAGCAAGACTTTACACTCCTGCACCTGCTAACCTTTTAATTACATTGCAATCAGTCTCATTTTCTTCAGGAAATGCACCTTTCTAGTATTATTGTTACAAATTGTTAATGGTAAGTGCTAATGCTAATGTGAGTCCTTATGCTTATTTCTAATGTTGTGAATGTTGGTGTTAATGCTAATGCTAAATTTTATTTAAATTTTATTGCTAATGCTAATTGCTTATGCTAACGTTATTTCTTATACTAATACTAACTGCTATTGCTAATGCTAACATTGGTGGTAATGCTAATTGTTTATGCTGTTTACTAATGCTTATACTAATTGCTAAAGCTATAATTATACTAATTGCTAAAACTAATGTTTGTGTTCATGCTGATGCTAATGGCTAATGTTAACGTTATTTTTAATGCTAATGCTAATTGTTATTGATAATTGCTGAGGCTAATATTGGTGTTAATGCTAGCTGCTAATGCTAGTTGCTAATGGTTATGCTAATTGCTAATGCAAATATTTGTGCTAATGCTAATTGCGAATGCTAATGGATAATGCTAACGTTATTCTTAATGCTAATGCTAATATTGGTGTTAATGGTAATTGCTAATGCTATCACTAATGCTTATAATAATCGCTAGTGCTAATTGTTGTGTTAATGCTAATGGTAATTGCTACAAAAGCATTAGCAATTAGCATTATCAATCTGCATTAGCTACTTGCTAATGCAATTTTTTTGTTATTGCTAATGTTAATTGTCAATACTAATTTCTAAGCACTAATCTTAATTGCTAATGCTGTTTTGTTATTGCCATTCCTAATTGGTAATGCGAATTGCTAATGCTAGCTGCTAATTCTGGTGTAGTGGTATTTCCTAATGCCAATTGCTAGTATTAATGCTAACTGTTAATGCTAATGGGTATTGCTACAGATAATCCTGATAGTAAATGCTAGTGGGAACTGCTAGCACTCATGCTATATTCTTATGCTATGTGCTAATTTATTTGCTTATTATTTATTTAAATTGCTAATGCTAATATTGGTGTTAATGCTAATTGCCAGTGCAAATATTAGTGTTGATGCTAATTGCGATGCGTAATCTTAGCTTATGCTGATTGCTAATGCTAATTACTAACACTAAGCAATAATGTGAATGTTGGCGTTGGAACTTGCCCCCTGCACTCCTCCATCCAGGCACCTCTTCTTTCCTTGGTGAATACTTAGCCCTCTTACTGACGTCACCTTGCTACATCCACAGACACAAACCTGAACCGTCTTTGCCCCTATTACCCTGCCTGTCTCTGTTTGACCCACATCTCATAGTCAAGTCCCATTCATTTCTGTAGACAGGAACTCTATTGTTATTAGTGTGTTAGAAAGGAACACTGAGATATTGACTGTGATAAATGCCAGTGTAAATGTTAGTGCCAAGTATTTTTGGGTTATTGCTAATTGCTAATACTGTTTGTGTTAAAGCTACTTTCTAACACAAAATTTTGTTAATGCTGATTGCTAATTGCTCATGCTAATTTTTGTGTTAATTCTATTTGCTAATGCTAATTGCTCATGCTAATTTTTGTGTTAAAACTAATACTAATTGCTAATGTTCATTTTTGTGTTCAAGCTAATCGCTAATGCTAATTGCCAATGCTATTTGTTGTGTTCATGCTAGTGCTAATGCTAATTGCTAATGCTGATTTTTGTGTTAAAGCTAATTGCTAATTAAAAATGCTTATTTTTGTATTTATGCTAGTGCTAATGTCTAATTTTTGTGTTAATTCTGGTGCTAATCGCTAATGCTAATTTCTAATTGCTAATGCTTATACTAATTGATAATGCTAATTTTTGTGTCAATGTCAGTGCTAACTGCTAATGTTAATTTGTGATTGCTAATGTTAATCACAAATGCTAATGTTGGTGTTAATGCTTATTGCTAATGCTATTAGCTAATGCTATTATGCAGATTTCTTTTAGCATCATCATAGAGTGAGGACAATGAACTATAGACATACAAGCAAACAGAAAATCAAAGGGGAAAGGGAAGAAAGAAAAAAATAATAATAATAATAAGAAGAAGAATATATTTGTACCCTCCAGACACTCAGATAATGATTTAAACTATAGCAATTTATAATACTCTATAATATAACTATATATTTATTATGTTAATATGTGACAAGGAACATTCAGGTAGAGGCCCCACAGGCATGTACTAATTATTAATATATAATATATTAATATATAATGTGTTATATGCATGTGCTTATTATGTATTATATGCATGTACTTATTATTAATATATAATGTTTCTGTTCTAGGATATTGTTAAGTGCTGACCTTTTTTTTCCATATTCATGAGATTTGTTTTTGATAGATGCTGAGATTTTTTCTATTGCTATATTTTGTATTAGAAAGTGTTTCCATTCACTGATGGTAAAAGTTTTTCCTTCTTTTCCAGTTTGTCAAAATAGTCTTCTTAGCAATGGTTAGTGCAAACAAAATAATTTTCTTTCTCATTTACTTTGGACTGATGATGTGTCACCTAACTTGTAGAGTGATGGGGATAGGGGGGTCGGTTGTATTAACAGTGTAGTCAGCTGATTTATAATGAGTTGCCAGAAGGGGTTGATGGAAGTGCCATATTATAAAGCATGTATATAATTGTCAGGAGTGTTTACTGAACAGTGTATACAGAATTATTCCCAAGCTTTGCCCAGTGTAGTGTACCTTGTGAATTACTTTATATTGTATGAGGTGGGGCTTAGTATTGTTACTCATGCATCAAGATATCATCTTCCCACTTTTTTCCTTGGTATATGGATTGTTTGGTCTAATTTAGAAATTTGATGATGCACCAAGTTAAACAATCTGCACTTTAGTGGTTGAATGTCTTCCTTTGATATGGCCGGTTTGAGCAGGATGTACGAGTGATGGGATAAATGTTTCTTTTCTAATGGCCAATGTCTGGCTTATAATTTTTGTGTCTGTGTTAATGAGTGATAGTGGACAGTAGCTACAGGGTAGGGTAGGGTCTTTAAGTTTAAGGTGAAGTGAAATTATGGCAGTATTCATTTCAGATGTTAATGTTATGTTTATTTACCTTTGTTATGCTTTATTTCAGTTATCCCATTGAATAGTTGAGCTGGTATTGTCCAGAAGTGTTTATAAAATTCAGCAGGAAAGCTGCTAGGACCAGGTGCTTTATAAGGCATGTGGTGAAAGACATTATGAAGTTCTTCTGATGAGGTTTTTCCAGTGTTTGTGCATGATCTTTGGTCAGTCTTAGGTTTATGTGATTGATATTAACAGCAATATGCAGATGTTTTCTGTTTCTGAATACCAGAGGTGGGGGCTCAAGTCACATGCAATTTTAAGGACTTGAAACTTGATTAACACTGATAACAGACTCGACTTGACTTTTACTTGGTATTCATGACACAAGATTTGACTTGGGACAAATGACTTGTTTTTATAAATATGTGCACAATATGTATATATTGTATTTGTACAATAAATCAGACACAGTGCAGTTGGGGCTGCCTTATCGCGAATCCTAAACATTAAGCATGTTAGTGCTAAATAAGTATACAAGGCTTATGTATATTGCAGAGTAGATGCCAATTCTTTGATGTGAAACACGGCAATTGATTCCATGCTTTAACAACCCCCAACAGTTAGCACCAAGCTGAAACAAACTTTACAGATACTGCAGAGCTTATACACACAACCATATAGGTTGCGCACACAAGTTGAACAAATACAAAAGAAAAATTATTTTCACATTAATACTCAATATGACTCGATCTAGCATTGAATTTAGCATTAGATTTTTCCTACACAAAAAAAACTAACTTTTTGGTATAATAAAATATACTTAATTAATATTTTTTAAGTAAAAACATAAATATTTACTCAATTGCAAATGCATTTAATTGCATCTGGTGGGTAAATGTTGCTATAAAAATCCCAGTTGTGCTTAAATGTTTTTTGTCACTGTACATAAACCTAAGTAATACTAAGTAAATTTTAACCAAAAAGTACATGGTCTGCGCGTGCACATTGAATGAGACCTGATAGGTGCCATGTTTGAGCAGCCCTGCCTACCTAGTTAGGTAAAATTTGTTTACAATTATTATATTAATGTATAATAATAAATTATTATTATTATGAACTAATATACATTTTTCCTAATTATTACAGTTTTAATGGATATTTATAAAGTATAATTGTTAATAGTCCAAAAAGGATATTAGAAAATACTTCCAGCATTTAAAAAGATTTTTAAAAAATATAAAATTCCTTGTCAGAGGTTAAAGTAAAACCTTTTTTGTCAAGTCGTCTTTTTAACATTTTTTCCTTATTTGACCAGTAAATCTATGACATTTTATAACTAGCTGAAACTCTTCTATGGCATTAGTGGTGCAGTTCTGATTTATTTTGTGTGTTACAGGAATTGTGGATGGTTTGTGAAACAGTAATTTGTAGTTGTAATTTAATTTTATAAGGGAACAAGTCTAAATAAGCAACTATATTTGTCTACCAGTGACTATCAATAGTGGATTAGAAACACATACATAAGCTGTGTGATAAAACAGACCAATAAATGTAGTTAAAATTAAAGTAACAAACCTGTTTTGAAAATGTAGTGAAGATAAAGTGCAGGTTTTGTACAGTACAAACAAAGTACAGTACTGGATCATCCCACCTACAGTGTCAGATGTTTTACAAATGAAGAACTGGATACATCAATTCATAGGGTTTCGACAATACTTTTACTACGGCTAATTTGTGGTGATTTGTTTCTGATAGATGTGTTTCTTGTAAACACATATGTGTTTTCTTATAAACATATATCTGCCTTTAGGGAAGCAAGATTGTGTAGTACATTGGTCTGTTTAGTCTGTGTACCAATACCACGAATGTTCCAGGTCGCAAACTTAAACGATGACATGTTCTAATGTAGAATTCAATAGTGTGTATTAATGGTGTTAAATGAGTCTTAAAGATGTTTGTGATTGTTTTCTGGTGTGTGTGGTGTAATGTGTTGTGTATGTAAACAGAGATATATTTTTAATATCTGCGATATATGGTAGTTTAAGAGGTTTTTGTTTTTGTTTTGTTTTTTTTTTATATTTCCAGACAACAAAAATAGGAAAATAACACAAAAAAAAATAAAATAAACAAAACAAAGAGCAAATAATTAACAAAAGTGAACAGAATATAGATTTGTTATTCCTAAGTATAGCCTAATATGTTACAGATAAATTTTATGGGCTGTGTGAGTCTATGTATGTGTGTGCCTGAATGTGTGTGTGTGCATGGGCAAGTGAAAGAGGGAAAGAGAGAGAAGACCTATGTTAAGGAAAGTGAAGAGTGAAAGAAAGAGAGATTACAGTGTAGCATAAAATTATGGTACATGCCTTGTGTTTGTGCATACGTCTAAAACAAACACACACACACACACACAAACACAGATCAAAATAATGTAGTTTTACTCCATAGGTAAGTGTAAGTATACATACACACGCACACAATCTCTAATGCTACTTTATAGAGAGAAGGCGTTTTACTGCTGTACAATGGCTAATATAACCATATCATGATCTCTTCGTAACAATTGTCTGTTGACATGTAGTTTATCCAGAGTGATAACTGTGCATTCCTTAATAATTCTAATGCTCATTGCTAATCCTAATGCTAATTTATAATTGGTAATTTTAACTGCTTGTGCTAACTGATCATTTCTATCACTGCAGAGATGCATTCAGACTCGCATTTTCTTTAGGAAATGCAATTCAATTCAATTCAATTTTATTTATGTAGCGCTTTTAACAATGGACATTGTCCCAAAGTAGCTTTACAGAAAATAATGAGAAGGGTCAAATATACATGTATAGAATATTTTAGAAACTTTATACCTAATGAGCAAGCCGGTGGCAACAGTGGCAAGGAAAAACTCCCTGAGATGACTAAAGGAAGAAATCTTGAGAGGAAACCAGACTCATAAGGGAACCCATCCTTTTTTGCGTGACACAGATGTGTGAATATAAACAAAAACAAAAGTGCAGGTATCCAGAGAATTAAAGTCTGTACCTCTTTAGTTATATAATATATATATAATATTGACATTAATGCTAATTGCTAATACTAATATTAGTGTTATTACTAATTGTCAATGGCAATTGCAATTACTAATATTACTATTATTAATGCTAATGCTAGCATAAATGCTAACAAAGAATGTAAATGTATAATGCTAATTGCTCCTCTTATTTTTATTATTCCACCCTTTTCTTGTTCGTCTATCTTCTCCAATTTTTAAGATATCAACACTGTTCCAACTCTAAATTGTCTGATTACATGCAGACATTTCAACTGCTAGTTTAATTTGTAATAAATAGAGCTAAATACTAATGCTGCATGCTAATGCTGATTGTTAAGGCACTTGTGGTAAGTTTTGTATTTGATACTGTATGGCTCATACATACGTTGTTAAAGCATGGAATCAATTGCCGTGTTTCACATCAAAGAATTGGCATCTACTCTGCAATATACATAAGCCTTGTATACTTATTTAGCACTAACATGCTTAATGTTTAGGATTCGCGATAAGGCAGCCCCAACTGCACTGTGTCTGATTTATTGTACAAATACAATATATACATATTGTGCACATATTTATAAAAACAAGTCTTCGAATCTTTAAACTAAACAACTAAGCACTTTTGTAAGTCGCTCCGTATAAGAGCATCTGCCAAATGCCGTAAATGTAAATGTAGTCATGACCCTTAACCCCATTGCCATATACCTCCATGAATCAGTTAGTTCCAGGAAGAATGTCACTGTACAAACGCTAAAGACAAAGTATTAGAACAGCAACAGTGACCTGTGTCATTAAGCGAATCCTATGCAGTCCAAGCTCAAAATTAGTTGAGAAACTCAACTAGCAATTTGATGATTTAGAACCATAAAACCAAGAATTATCCCAGGAAGAACTCCAGATCTCTCTAAGTCCCATGACATAGCAACTGGGCCAGACCAGTTCATTACAAGCTCTTAAAACACTTGCCACAAACAGCCACAACCCTGCTGATGAAAGCCTACAATCAAGTCTGGGAATCAGGCCACCCTTCTGAAAAGAGGCAGTTGTTATCCCCATATCTAATGTGGGAATGGACAACAACAACAACCCATACAACTACTCAACAATTGCCCTAATAGGTCTTTGCAAAACCATGAAAATTTAGCATATAGTTTGAATTTCATTCCACCACATATCCCCATATTCGCAGACAAGCCAAACCGCATTCAACCATTTTGACTATGCATAAAGCTGCTATTAAAGGAGATCAAATAGACTTAAGTTCCATAGAATAAATGTACCCCAGCACCAACCTGCTCAAAAGGCTTTAACTTACCCAAATGTTTACCACCAAATGTTCATGGATGGCAGAGCAGTTTTCCTTATACACTCCCTGTACAGATAGCTAAAAAAACATACTGCTAGGTATCGGCAGCCATGTCCGAGACACAACTAACCAAGGGAGCAATTCTCCAAAAACTCAGCTCAGTCTTTACAGCAGAGGCCTACACCCTACTACTGGCCATAAAACATGTCCAGAACACACAACAACAAAACATACTGCTATGCACAGATTCCAAATGTCTACATGCACTAGCAGACCTTGAGACAGACAATTCTACCATAACCATCGTGTTTAAAAAAAGCATAACATCTCAGAGACCTGAATTATGATGCAGTCTTTTGCTGGATCCCAGGGCACTATGGCTTTCCAGACAACAAGAGGGCAGACAATGCATCAACGAAGTTACTGGGCAAAAGAGTTACAGACTGGAAAGCCTGCCCAACTAACCCCACACCCATAGTAACCTCCTTCATAAGGTAATAAGTAACTTCTCTGGCTTCTGAAATTATTCACCACTAGCTGAAATGTGACAGGACGGAACCCGGAGCTAAGCGGAATAACAGAACAACTCCTTAACTGTGAACTATTGTATATCGCAAGTTCTTTTAGGGTTAGGGTAGAGCCTTTGCCTATATTTTACTCATGACTATGCAAATGCTTTTAATAGCATTTCTTTGCTCTCTCTCAGTTCACCATGATAATTATGATTATGGGCTAAAATCACACACAGTGATGCTTAAACATTGTCATATGAAACATCCAAAATGTTAAAACCGACAGTTTAAAACACACTGATTAACAATGTCTAACTATGTGATTCTAACTGTATTACTAGTACTAAATCATAGATCACTATTTGTTAGTAATACAATTTCCCCCATTGGTTATACGAGACTACAAAAGTGTTACATGAACAATACTCATAATGGGATACTACACATGATTATTAATAAGACATTCATAACAATGACTATGAAAATAATATGGTTATATTACCTAGGTACTTCTAAACTTCTAAAAACTTCTAAACAGTTTTTTTTTACATAAGCAAAGCATTTAACAAAACAATTAATTAACAAATTAATTCTTTAATTTCAAACATTAATTAACTGTTCGTTAACTGTCTGTTCGTAAATGAAAAGTTATTTGTTCCCAGATTGGGACAGAATTCAGAATAATGCCATAATAAAGCAGTTTTTTGAAATCATAGATGGACTTCTCTGCTTTAGCTCCTACAGAAATTCATGATCTGTTTTATGGCCTAGGGTCACTCTGGGAGCCAGTATTTTTAAATGCAGCCAGTCTTCTCTGAGACATATTTAAAAGAGCTTGTATTTGATAGCTGTGGATATCAGGCAGTAAATGCACAACCATTTTATATGTTCAGTATTGATGCTTTTTGTGGTTCAAAACAGATGAATAGACATAGCCTTTAATCTAGTATTAACTAAATAAAATATTATTCTTGCTTAATTGACTGTTATTATTCTTGCTTTTGACATGCCATCAATTCATTTATAAGTTAATTGCAAAATTAATATATGGTTCGAGAGGCACTGTGGTGTGAGTCCAAAACTATCAAATGTGTTGTCAACCATGGTGCCACTTGGTGAATCATTTGAATTGGAAGTTGATTAAGTGGCCCCCAAACAATTTGTCCATACAGAAGTGACCTGCTAAGTTCAAAAGTAATCCGTGTATCATTCACTGTTTTCATATTCAATTGAGAATCCAAAACCAGAAAATGAAAAAAACAATTTGTTGTTTTGTTATTCGTTTATAACAAATAACCTACCGTGGTGTAATGAACACAAATGTACCGGAAATAAAATACACATTATAACCTATACGGGGGACAGTCGAAAAGGGTGGAAATTTAGACCTCTGAGCTTCTTTTAATTAAATCCACTATATTTTAAACAACTTCCCTACCTACTCATAATAAGACTTGTGCCCAATACCAAACTGACACTTTGCATACGTTTGCCACCCCAGTTCTCCAAATTCCTACAGTAAAAATGTATGAAACTCATATCATGAGTACATCAGACACTGCTCTTCAGTGGTTTTGTGGAGTGATTTAATAACAATTTGATTTTGAAAACTACTCTGTTTTGAGTTTTCGGTGCCTCGTTTGTACTCTAATGCCTCTTGAGATTTTGTTCATTTGTATACAAGATGTTTTTGCTACAAATTCTATTCTATTCTGGTCACACACTTGATTTAGTACTAACATTTGGATTAAATATAGATAATATAGTTACACTTTCAGAGTCTGATGCTATCTTGGACCATTACCTTATCGCATTTAAAATATGTATTAATCAAAATATATACTCTTCACATCAGTACGGCCTGAAACGTACATTTACATCAATTACTGCAGATAGTTTTGTCAGTAAACTCCCAGATCTATCAGCTTTGATTGGTTTGCTGTCCAACCCCACTGAGCTTGATCAGGCAACCGAATGCTTAGAGTCAACATTCCGTTGTACTCTGGATAGTGTAGCCCCACTTAAAACAAAAATAATTAAAGAGAAAAATCTAGCGCCATGGTATAATGATTGCACGTGCACTTTAAAACAGATCACTTGGAAATTGGAACGTAAGTGGCGTCAAACTAACCTGGTTGTGTTTCAGATAGCATGGAAGGAGAGTCTCCTAAATTATAGGAAAGCTCTTAGTGCTGCTAGAGCAAAATATTTCTGCTCGCTAATAGAAGATAACAAAAATAATCCTAGGTTCTTATTTAACACTGTAGCAAAACTAACTAAGAAGAAGACCACTACAGAAATGTCCACGCTGTCAGTATGTAGTAGTGACGATTTTGTGATTTTTTTCAGTGATAAAGTTGAAAACATAAGGCATAAAATTAATACTGTTAATCTAAACCCAAGTAATCTGATAACAAACCAACTAGATGTCAGTATAGCTACATCAGATCAGCAATTAGAGTCTTTTAACCCTCTCCAAGAGATAAAAATTTTAAAATCTGTCAATCAGGATTTAGGCCTCATCATAGCACAGAGACAGCGCTAGTTAAAGTTGTAAATGACCCGTTTATTGGCCTCTGATCAGAATTGTGTCTCCCTGCTGGTATTGCTTGACTTAAGTGCAGCTTTTGACACCATTGATCATGCTATTCTCCTTTATAGGTAAGAGAATGTTTTTGGAGTTAAGGGAACAGCCTTGTCCTGGTTCAGGTCTTATTTGAGTGACCGTTATAAGTTTGTAGATGTAAATGGTGACTATTCTATACCAAGTAATGTTTGGTGTTCCACAAGGTTCTGTGTTAGGTCCATT
>JAOVVF010003380.1:5000-14623 GCA_028565595.1 Duopalatinus emarginatus | reverse complement strand
GATGCTAACTGCATTTCGTTGCCTTGTACTTGTACCGAGCAATGACAATAAAGTTGAATCTATCTATCTATCTATTTCTGAACCACTCTGTATTATATTGATTCATGGTAGTTTTTGACTACTGGTTTGCTGATTTGTTTTAATGCTGATAAAAAGCTTTAGTGTCCTACAGTTTGTGTAAAACTGTATTGGGATGTTTGTTGAGGCACAAATAGCCTTACCTAGAATATTTTTTTACCAGCCACCACCATATAAAATATATTTTAAACAACCCTGGTTAAGTTCGCAGAAAGCTGAAATTTTACAGAAAAAACAACAAAATGTTTGTGACAAAGTTTATTATTTTGCATTTCAGACTGCAAATTCTTTTAAAATACAAGGATTACACTATAAGAACTACAACAGTATTAACTCTGATTAAGGATTAATCATTATAAATTCAATGGGTTTAAACACCAGCTAGCACAATGAAGCTGACTACAACAACGGCCAGTGAGGCCTAACAAGGTGTTCTGGGCTTATATACGGAGAGAGAGAGAGAGTAAAAGCAGAGAAATTAAGTGAATCAGCACAATGAGGCTTTATGCAGTTTGGGTCGACTAGGCCTAAAAGGGCCTCAAGCAGTTTAGAAGTAATTTACAGAGAGAGGATGATGACCGCAGTTAAGTCAAAGTTGTATTGTTGAGCAATGTTTAAAGTTGTATTGTTCAGAAGTAAGGGGAAATGTTAATCAGTCTTACAGTGAAGTGTTAATTAGCATAAAGGGGAAGTGTTGCATGTATATTTACATTTATGGCATTTGACAGATGCCCTTATCCAGAGTTACTTACATTAATTAATTACATTTTATACAACTGAGCAGTGGAAGGTGAGGGGTCTTGCTCAAGGGCCCAGCAGTGGCAGCATGGTGGAGAAATTTGAACTCACAACCTTAGAATCAGAGGTCTAATATCTTAACCACTGAGCAAGGGGATGTGATAATCAGCGTTAAGGGAAAGTGTTTATCAGCATTAATAGGAAGTATTAATGAGGATCGTGTGGTTAGGTGTTGAGTGTTTTTTGACTCCACACTGCACTGAGCCGCTGAAGAATTTTCTCATCCCAATCCTCCGGAAACAGCAGCAGTACAAACGCAGCTGAGATCAAACCCAACGCCAGCATGCGCATGTCACTGAGGGGTGGAGCCTCCAAGACCACCACATCCACCGCTAATACACACACACACACACACACACACACACAAACACAAACACAAACACACACATACAATGAAGATGAGCTATTTAAATTTCACACAGCTGTATTCAGATCTGACTGAAGTACTATTCAGTATATGTGGGAGTAAAACAGGGTCATGTCTCAGTATGCTAGAACTTAAGTGCATGGTCCTTGTGTGATGTCAGACTGAGATGTGCTAATTGCAGCACCTCTTTATGGCGTCAGATCAATGTCAAAACTAGGGGGCGTAAAAACACTAGGTGAAAAATTTAAACCTGGCAAGTTTTAACAGTTTGCGCGCGTAAATATTCCTGCCGCGAGCGTAAATGTGAACCTCGTGAGCACAGAAAGAAGGCCTGTGCGCATATTTATCATTATATCACGCTCAAACCGCCTTTTTGCATTCTCGAATGTTTTTTTCCTTCTTGATTCGGCAGTTGACCTCATGCGACATATGAATTACCCTCGACTGTTTTTTGCGCCGAGTGAAGGTTTTGCGCTCGAGTATTGGATGGGGGTGGTTTTGACAGTTTGGGGGTGGGCTCATGGCCCTTTCTGTCAGCAAATGCTATTGGCTGATGACTCCTTGCGTTGTGGCTGACAAATAAAAAGCACTTAATACAGATAATAACGAACTGTTCACCCTCACAACACATAAAACAGGTGAAAAACAAGTACGGAATATCTTATCTTCCTTTATTGTATTGCTCTTTATTTTGTTTTGATTATAAAGCTCTCTGCAGAAAAAATACCGCAAAGCATTGTAATACTTAAATAAAATAAACAAAATAATATATTGTATGAGATTTATATGTTTTATTGTAAAGATTTAAAATGGATTTATGTGTTGGGTAATGTGAGGGTAAACAGTTTGTTATTTTCTGTATTAAGTGCTTTTTATTTGTCCGTGAAGCGGTAAAGCAATGTGCACAGCATTTTGTACACCTGAACACTCCGTTTCGTTCACCGCGGTTTACTGAATCTGGACCTGGGAATATGGAGCCAACTTCAGTCTGCAAATTAAGAGCTAACGCTAACGTATGGATCTATGAATGAGGAGCCAAACAAATCGGGAGCTGCGAGTAAGTAACCAAATTCGTCCGCCATGTTTGTCTTCGGGAGAAGGGCTGCTCATACTGTGCGGCAAGCTACAACGCCAGAAGCCATCAGCCAATAGCATTTGCTGACAAAAACAGCCATAAGCCCGCCCCCAAACTGTCAAAACCACCCCCCATCACCCCAAAAAATTCACTTGAGCGCAAAAAGCAGTCGAGGGTAATTTACATGGCGCATGAGAACAACTGCCAAATCAAGAAGAAAAAAAGCATTTGAGAATGCAAAAAAGGCGGTTTGAGTGTGATATAATGATAAATATGTGTGCAGGACTTCTTTCTGTGTTCACAAGTTTTATATTTACGCTCGTGGGAGGAATATTTACGTGTGCGAACTGTTAAAACGTGCAAGTTTAAATTTTTCACCTTGTGTTTTGACATTGATCTGACGCCATACCACTGTCTGATAGTTTAATGAACCTCTGAGGATGAGATTCTCGGATTGCATAAACATCAAAGTAACTTTTGGTTTTATTTTGTAGACTCTGAACATTACAGAAGGCTCTGTATTAAATGTGTATTAAGCTAATGCAGCAAAATATCATCCAGGTGCAAATTATGAACTTGAATGAGTAATGGAGGGGTGTGGTGCAGATGTGACTGCAGACTGCAGGTATTCATGTGACTGCAATGAGTCTAAACCTGCACTGGCTGGAACAGTGAGCAGGATCCCGAGTGAAATAAGCGTAGGGTAAGTGCAGACTCCTCCCATGTTCACTAGGACATTAAACACTACAACACACACATAAACACAAAGAGAAAGAGAGAGATAGAGAGAGAGAGTTACAGCATGCATGTGAAGCACACTACTGGAACACTGTAGTGAAGTCTCCCTCTATATTGCACTATGTGTGTTTGGAACGTGTACCAAACAGCAGTGATGCCGTGGTGCAGAGTGTGTTCCAGGGCACAGGCTGAGATGGAGGCCAGAACTCCACGTGTGTGACATACAGCAGCACACACACCCACGACTGCAGCACAAGTGCACACAGACCCACACAGCAAAGCAATACGCTTGCTGGGCCGGGGACAAGTGTGCCCACATGCTTCCTGTACAACACCTAAGAAATGAAAAACAGATGAGAGATCGATAAATACCGAATACACACTCTCACACTCACTCACACACACACACACATACACATATGTATATATACACACACATTATACAGTGCAGAGCAGGAGGCTGATCCAACCCCCAAAGCCACTCCAGTGATAGAGTCGCTGTAGAAACCATCAGAGTACGCTAACATTACAATTCCTGTTATAGAAAGAATTACTGCTACCACCTAAAGGACAGAGAGAAAGAGAGAGAGGGGAGGTGAAATTTGCTGTACTGGATCTGTAGTGTGTGTGTGTGTGTGTGTGGGTGTGTGTGTGTGTGTGTGAGTGTGTGCATATATGTGTGTTACGAGACCCTGACTCCGAGGAAGTGCTCCTTAAGACAGATCCAGGTGAGCAGAAAGGTGAAGGCAGAGTTACACAACATCACAGCACTGCAGTCTGTCACTGACGTCCTGCTGAGAGTGCAAAGGTACAGGAACCCTGACATACTCCAGAACATGGAGAACGGTGCAGAGAACCTCAACAACATCCTCACTGTTACTTCCCCATCACCAAGGAACTGCAAACACCTCCTACACACACACACACACACACAAACACACACACACACAAACACACACACTACAGATTCAGTACGGGAAATTTTACCTGACAGGGTGTTTAAGTGATAGGGTGATGAGGTGTTTGAGTAAGGGGTTGTTTGAGTAACAAGGTGTATGAATGATGAGGTGTTTGAGTGACAGGGTTTTTGAGTGACAAGATGTTTGAGTGATGGGGTGTATGAATGATGAAGCATTTGAGTTATGTGGTGTTTAAGTGATGAGGTGTTTGAATGATGGGATGTTGGAGTGATGAGGTGTTTGAATAATATGGTGTTTGAGTAGCAGTTGTTTGAGTGGTAGGGTGTTTGAATGATGGGGTGTTTGAATGATGGGGTGTTTGAGGGATCTGATGTTTGAGTGATCTGATGTTTGAGTGATGAGGTGTTTGAATGATGTGATGTTTGAGTGATGAGGTGTTTGAGTGATGTGATGTTTGTGATGAGATGTTTGAGTGATGAGGTGTTTAAGTGATGAGGTGTTTGAATGATGGGATGTTGGAGTGATGAGGTGAAAGGAAACATAAGTAAATGTCATAACATACTCACAAAAGGTATTAAACCTGTTCAAATCTTTATTAAATCAAATTCAAACATCCTGCCCTGTCCGGTAGGCTAAACTTTCCCAGTTTTACTGCTCTTTTATGAGAACTGATGTTAGTAGAACACACTGAATTCAGCTATAACTATGGAAAATAAGTGCACCACAAATTTAGATGACACTTCAGATGAGTGCTTGTACTGTGCTCTAAGTGTATAAGATGTAAACGATGCTCTCCAAGATGATCTCCAAGCCTGATGTAATACTGACATATAATAGCTAGTAGAGTAGCTCTCAGCAACCTCGTCAGGTTGTAAACATTATGCAGTTAATTTGTGAATTATATTTTCTGTAAAAGAAAGGAAGAGCACAGTGTTACTAAGGAATCGCTTAGCTGTCTTTAAAATGCGAGTGTCTTGGACTTGTACTTGAAAATGTTTTATGGGGTGGTCTGAACAAAGTTTGCACATTATACCTCCTGGAAGGTCCTACTTATTATATAGACTAATGGTTAAAAATTTAATTTATGACTTGTACTTATATCAAATAATTGAAACTTTTACTCAAAGTAAATTTTAAATTGAGTACTTTTTTACTTTTGCTCAAGTAGATTTTTAGATGTGTACTTTTACTTTTATTTAAGTAAAATTTAAGCAAAGTAAAAGTACCGTTTCTTAGTTAGAATTTTCCAGTACTTTTCCACCTTTGGAAAAAATAAATCTTTAAACAATTTCTGGTGTATTGGTGTAATGACTGGCTTGAATAATATACATCATATGTGCATAATACATTTCTTTTTTCTTCTTCTTTTTTTGCTTACTTTAGTATGATTGTAAATTTGTGAGTATGAATGCTAAGCAAACAAGGATTAAAATAATGTAGAGTTTTCTTGTTTAGTTTGGGCCAAAATAACTGAACTACAATAACAAACACACCCTTAATGACAAGTGGTTTGGGTGACATGGTGTTTAAGTGATGGGGAGTTTGTTAAGCTCTACATTAATCTGAAAGAATTAGCTTTTAAAACCAGATTAGTGCTAATCAGCTTACATTAGAATTAAATTAACCAAACAGTTTTGTTTTTTAAATAATTTATTTAATAATGTAATTTAATGTAATTTAAACTCAATTTTTTTATATTAATTTCTCATATGTTCCTTTGAATAAAAAAGTACTACTTGTACTACTAATGTAATTAAATTTAATTAAAGTTATATTACACTTAATTCATACTGAGTATACTATTCTTGTATAGTATTCTTGTAATATTAATTATAGTAATTGTAATAGTAATATTCTTGTGCTTTTTAATTACAAACTTAAGTATCAAGGTAATTTAAGCACACTTTGTGTTTTAAGTTTTTAATTGGGCAGCCTAAAGAAATATACGTATACTTAATAGAACTAATATACTTAATAGAAATATAATTAAATGGGATTAGAGTGGTGAAAATAACATTTGACTAGTTTACTAACTATAAATTAATTGTAACTTAATATAACTTTAATTATATTTTAGTAGTGATTCAGAACAAAATAGTGGTTCCAAGGTAACAACTAACATAAACTGAAATCACAAGGTTTTAACTGAATTATCACAATAAATCATAACACCTTTATCATATATATAAAACACAGAGAGCTGATATAACAATAATGTTACTGCAGTATAACAGTGTAATTACACTCTGTTCATTCTCAATCTACTAACCCATCACTCTGATAACTTATTGTGGTTAATTTTATGTAATATGCTGTAAACTGACCTGAACCGAGCTGTGGGTGTCTCTCTGTGTTTCTCAGTCAGTAAATATCCAGCATAATATAGAGGGAACATCAGCAAGTTCCAGATACTGCAGAACCAAAAGATGAAAAAAGGAGCCTTAAAGTGTGTGAGAGTTTCTTTAGCGCTGTGAGCCGCCCACACCCATGACGACGCCATGCCAACCCCCAGCACCACGCCTGCTGCTAACCGCAGCATCACCCTCACTGGACACCAACACGGACGTTCACTCGGCTCCGACTCCTGCACCGACACACACTCCTCACTCCTCACATCAGCCTCTGTACAGACAAACACAAATAAATATCAGTGAGTCTTTAACCAGAACACAATCCTGAGGTAGACACAACCCTCACACCAGTGCTTTCAAACCTAGTTTAGTTCCATTTTTTGAAATAATCAATATAAACAGAAACATAAAAACAACTGAATGTACACTGCTGTAGTGAACTTCACATCTCGCATAACAAGTGAGCTCTCTAAAGAACCTGTAATAAATAAACCAGGTAAAACATGGTAAAGAAAGGCAAACACTCCAACACATAATCCAACTGCTAGATATACCTGAGGTGGAGGCCATGTGCGGGGTGGCAGGCGGAGATGTGGAGCACGGAGAAACCTTGGCTGACAGTTTATTCATGACTCTTTCTCTTCAGATCTCTTAGAGATTTTGATGTGAGAGTCTGCTGTAAATGAGACGTGGCCTGTGTGCTGCAGTAAAGCTTAAATGGACCTGATCCCCTCACTCATCCCAAATTAAACTCCTGCACTCACTCTGTCACAGCTTACCTTTATACCATCCATAAACACAGACCTGGAACCAGAGACTATACAAAAGTCTGGGTTTATAAATAGGAAATACTGATATCTGAAATCAGGAAAGGACCCTGAAGAATAAAAACTCTTGAACTTTTTGCTTTTAACACAAACATTATTACAACTTTAAAGTTTTAAGATTCATTACTGACAAGTGAAAGGTGATTTAGAACAATGTAGTGAATCAATTACAATAATGTAGTGAGTCAATTAGAAAAGTTTGGAAATTCAATTAAAACAGTGGAGTGAATCAGTTACAATAGTGTAGTGAGTCAGTTGGAACAGTGCAATGAATGATGTAAGAGCATAATATTTTTTTTTGTAATTCGCCTTGGATGACGAACTGCTTGGCGCTCTCTCTGTGTGGAGCACGTATTCATAACTGAAGAACTGGTACGTGCCGCAAGAAGGTGATGAAAGTTAACCTAAAATATTGGAAAGTGGGGCTTTTAATGAAGAGTGGTGGGACTGTGATGTGACGTCATGCGTGGATCTAATGTGTCCGAGGTTGTGCATACTGCATGCTTGTATACTGGAATTGTGTACTGCTTTAACGGTAGAACAATGAGCACTGCTTCAAAATTCAGTATGTACTGCTTGAGTATGCCATTTCGGACGCAGCCAATGAACTAATTGGAACAGTGTAGTGAGTCGATTAGAATGGTATAGTAAAGCTGCAACCGAAATCGTGTACTCAAGTAGTACATACTGAATTCGAAGCAGTGGGCACTGTTTTACCATTAAAGCAGTACGCAAGTCCAGTATGTGAGCGTGCAGTATGCACAGCCTCGGACGCACTAGATCCGCCATCTTTACAATGTCATGTGATGCATGACATGTTTTTGTCCCCACTTTTTTAATTTATTTTTTATTGTTTTCACCTCAGAAGAAATTATTAATATAGGAATTATTAAAATAAGAATACTTTTATATTGCTCCTCTTCAGTTCCAAACGTCTGCGCTGCTCGAATTGCATTATGGGATAAAACAGTGTGATCAGTTTGCGTACTCCCGATGCAGTGCATCATCCGGGAACTTTTCGCACACTGCTTGATGCATACTGCACATTCGGACACACTAGTCACGCTCACGTACTGCTTTCACATACTGTCCAGTACGGAAGTACGCAATTTCGGACGCATAAGTCAGTTGGAACAGTGCAGTGAGTTGATTAGAACAGTATAGTGAATCAATTAGAAGAGAGCAGTGAGTTGATCAAAACAGGGTAATGAATCAATTAGAATAGTGTAGTGAGTCAATAAGAACAGTGTAATAAATCAATTAGAATAGTAGCTGCATTCCATTCAGAAGGTGGGCATAAAATGGGCAGCATTCTTAGGCAGCATATGCATGTTCCCAAGAAAAGGACTGTCCCATTCGGAAAGCAGCATAAGGTGCCTAACTGGGCAGCATCCTCATTTTAATAGAATTCTAAAAGCAGTGTGACATCATCATGCTCAAGCGCTGTTCTAGCGCTGAGTTTTAAAAACTTGCTGGGCAGACTCGGCTCAGGAAAGGAGTTTCTCTTCACTATATTTATTGAAATTAGTATATTTTAAATTGTTTTAAGTTTTCAAGTGAATTGCTAATTTATTTAGACCTGACAGACTGCCAAAGCTACCGTTAGCTTACCGTTAGCTTAGCGGTATTAGCTATAGCTAGCTAATGCAGACACCAAGGTATAAAATGTTGAGAATACTTTAAAGTTAACTTATACATCACAGTTTTAAATGTGCAACTGTAATATAAATTATTATGGTATGCTTCATGAACCACTGTTATTAATTCAGATTGTTTTGATCAGGGACAAAAGAGAGCACAGAGGCCTTTATAAACGCTCAGGCCACCGGAATGGAAAACTCCACTCTGAGTGGCCGGAGCTTGTTTTTTTTTTTTCTTAAAATATAAAATAAAATATTACAAATGGTTTGTTTTGCTTGTTGTCTTTATTGTGACTATGCTTGGTGCTGTATCACACCAGAGCTAGTAGTTTTTGGCAAATAAATGTCGATTTCATGAAGCGGAATGATAAATATTTTCTTAATGCAACTAAAATGTAAAATTAACATTAAAATTTGATTTCATGTGAATGTACTTTTAGGGGTTTATTGTGAATTGGGTGTATACAGCTTTAGTAATTGTATAGGATTTATGCTGATTATGAAATGTGCTGCCTACTGAAGCACCTTATCAGTTAGAATGCGGCTGAAAGAGAGCTCCCTTCATGGGCAATGACTGACTAGGTAGCTGCCTAACGCACAACAGTGTAGTGAGTTCATTACAACAATGTAATGAGTTTATTAGAATGGTTGGCGTAGTGTAGTGAGTAGCTCAGAATAGTGTAGTGAGTTCATTAGAAGAGTGTAATGAGTCAGTTAGAATAATGTTGTAGGTTGATTAGAACAGTGTAATGAGTCAATTGATATAGTGTAGTGAGTCAGATGAAAATGAAAAATCTTCTTTTTTAAAAATATCTATAATAAGTAGAAT
>JAOVVF010003380.1:0-2500 GCA_028565595.1 Duopalatinus emarginatus | reverse complement strand
CAGAACTAACAAACAACTGTTAAAACAACTGCACAATAAAAAAAAAAAACTACATCAGGGCAGATCATGCATGCATTAAGTCATAGATACATGCATACATTATTGGTGCTCCCCTGCCCTGCCTCCTGGGCTTATACACCTTAAGAACTACAAAACAGGCAGAGAAAATCTCCCTGCACACAACTTTTTCTAACTTCTCCTCTCCAGCAGGCGCTACAGATCCATGCAGACAAAATCTACCAGACACACAAACAGTTTCTTCCCTGGTACCATCACTCTCATAAATAACTGATCAGCACCTAATTCATTTCCAATCATGTTGCACATTACTGTTTATAATATTGTTATAGTACTATTTACACTACTGTTTGCAGTACAACACTCCTGCACCTTATGTAGTGTCTGTAAATTGTTTGTATTGTTGTATATTGGTTGTAAATTGTATATTGTCCTAAATTATTACTGTACCTGTAGAGAAACCAACTACCAAAACAAATTCCTTGTGTTTGTAAAATAAACCTGATTCTGATTCAGATTAAGGCGAAATGTGAAGTGTTCAAATAATCACTCCGCCTACACAGCACTGAATTTACACTCCACTGGACTGTATCCTCTTAATTTTGATTGTTAAAGTTCACCTTTTCCTGATTGTTTAAACCTTCCCTCAGGGCAACAGAATGGTCGACATTACCAGTGTCACCTTTACAAACCAACACCAACTAAACAGTAAAATTACTAGCTAATTTTACCCTGTACTGACCACCAAATACCCTCTAGTAAACACCAAAAAGCTTATGTGATTTCATGAGCTCATGTCATTTACTCACCACTTTACTCAATCACAATTAATTTATTGCATTAATAAATAGTGTAAATATTTATATGTTTAAAGTTTTCAGTTTCCAGTAACAGTTTTCACAGAATTTTAATCAGCGACCTAATCATTATAATTATTTTGCATTATTAGCAGCTATTAGCTAGCAGCTGATAGCATACACTCACTATCAGCATTAGAACATAGAACACAGTGTCAGTAAACTTTATGAGTTAAAGAATGTACATGTAACACATTGCACTATTAAGCACAACGAGTATTAGCATAAAGCATAAATATATTGTATAGTGTAAATAAATTTGTTATTTTATGTAGTGATATTATTATTATTATTATTATTATTATTATTATTATTATTATTATATGTCTATTGATTATATATTATATATTATATCATTCTCACTTTTTATTGACTTTCTCAGTGGGATCCTCAGCCTGTTTAGCTACATACGCTTTCACCTCGAAGTCCACACCGCAGGGCTGAAAAAGAGAAACACATGAGATGTGCTCATCACCTCTGCACCTGCTTTAATATTACATTTTTATTCAGGACGATTTAGCGAGTGAGTGTAGCACCTTCTTTCCCTGATCATCAGGTCCGGGCTGAAGTGTGATGGAGCATGGAAGATTAACTGGGATCTGAAATGAAAAAATAAAAACAAACAGGAAATAATATACCTGTTAGAAATACAAAACAACAATTCTGTGGGATAATGTGTCACTGTAAATGTACGAGTGATTGTAGGACTGAGAATGCTTCACTTTGCTTTAACAACCACTAACATCCTGCTGAAATGTGCATTGTAAACACTTCTAAATTTCTACTGGATGCGGATGGGGTTTAATGTATAAAAAAATAATGTATTAAGATTAATGTGTTAAAATTAATGTATTAAAAATAATGGGATGTTTTCTAAATGTTTTCTGGTGATCTCAGTTTGTTCTGATGGTAAATGAGAAAATGTCTTGTTTCTAATGGTTTCTGGTTTGTTTAAGAGAGGCTGGTTTATGTTTAAGAGTAACTAGAGGCTCTGTAATGGAGATTTTTTGGGAACCTGATAAAATCATTAAAAACAGCATCTTATAAAGGAGCTGTAATGCATATGTGTGTGTGTTTGTGTGTTTGTGTGTGTGTGTGTGTGTGTGTGTGTGTGTGTGTGTGTCATACTTCAAAGGTGAAGGGGTATGCCTGCTCTCCAGCTTTCTTCAGCAGTGTGTTGTGCATGTCAGTAAGCTGTGGTTTGTGTCCAGCCTCAGGATAAAGCTGAATGTGATTGATCCAAATGTCCTTCCTGAAAATCAGCCCAACCACGTCCAGGTCCTCATTACCATACCGAAAAGCACAGCACAGCTGAACCCACACTATACACACAAATAGAAACGACAGAAAAAAACCCTCTTTTTTATTGTAAATACAGATATAAATGGACTGAACTCAGAAGATAGTTCCTTCTCTTTGAGAAACCATAAAGTGGACATGTTTAGTACCTGTAATGTGTTAAGTAGTGTGCAGTGTGTTTATTTTATGGCTAAAAGTACTAAAAAGTAGACATTTTCATGTTTGTGCACCTCAGATAAATGTTTAATTCATGTTTGTGTGTGTGTGTGTGTGTGTGTGTGTGTGTGTGTGTGTGTGTGTGTGTGTGTGTGTGTGTGTGTGTGTGT
>JAOVVF010002851.1:0-14666 GCA_028565595.1 Duopalatinus emarginatus | reverse complement strand
AGCACCACTCTCTCGAAGCACTTCATAATGATTGGAGTGAGTGCTACTGGTCTGTAGTCATTCAGGCAGGATGGGGGGTTATGTATATGTGTGATAAGTATAAGATGCTTTGGGTGTCTGCCAGGTGCCTTAAACATTAGCATTCATGAATCAAACACACATTTTGATCGTGTGTTTCTCTTCTCCACATGAACAGACCCAGACAAGCTCTTGTTCAGTCAGTCCGACACCTCCAGACCTGACCAGCCCTATCGACCACACTTCAGGCCTTGGCACGGTCATCCCCAACCGCATCTTTGTAGGTGGGATTGATATCAAAGTAAGTGTGGGCTGCACTTTCTAAATCACTGTATCATCTGAGAAATCTGAAATCCTGGCCATACAGAGATATGTGTTTGGTAAAGTTAATAAGTTTTTGGCTGTGTTTGTTTCTGTTCCTGTGTCTGTGTTTTTTTAGACTAACGAGAATGATCTCAGGCGTTTTTTCTCCCAGTATGGAACGGTTAAGGAGGTAAAGATAATTAATGATCGTGCTGGAATATCAAAGGGGTGAGTGCATTCTTAGTGGTTTAGTATATGAGATTTAAATTAATTAAAGTAATCACGTTAAATGTATTTTTAAAAATCTCTAGATATGGCTTTGTGACCTTTGAAAATCCAGAAGATACAGAGAAAATTCTGCATGATGCAAGTGTATGTTTTGTGAGGCATTTTTTTTACTTCTATCTACTTAATGATATTATTAAAAAATATACTATTTGTTTAAAATATATGCCATAGATATACTTGATTAGGTTCATGTATCTGTTATCTACTTTCATTAGGTTAGGTTCTTGAATATATGATCTACAGTGTAGCATGGTGGTGATAGCATCTTTCGAATACGAGTCTCTTTCTCCTTATCTGTCTCAGGTTAACCGGGTGTGTTTTCGAGATAAGAGGCTAAACATTGGACAGGCTATTCGCAAGCAGCAAGTGGCCATGCACTGTATGATTTATTACATCACATGCAGATTTGTCTGATAGCATGATAGCCTTATCCGACTGGTGTATGATGCTGTGTGTTTTGTAAGCAGGCGGTTACACCATGGCGACTCCTAGTCCTCCTCAGGTGCTCCAAGCACCACTTGGCACCATGTACTTGACGCCCACTGGGTATCCCTATACCTTTCACAACGGAGTGGCCTACTTCCACAACCCTGAGACAAATACACACCCATCACACTGGCCTGCTGTGAGTACAGCACACACGTAGTATTATACAGTAATGTCTTTAGTAAAATTTGAATTTGTAAATAAAATAAAATGACAGGTGTTAAACTGGCACAGGACCGGTTCCCTAACATCCCCTTATATCTGAATGTCTATTTGCTTTTCTTCAAATATGTATACATTCAAATATCCTTAATTATGTATCCTTAATTATGTAATCATAATGCTGTACTGATTAATGTACTATTTGCATTTATTAGTCACACACAGTATCCGGCTCTCCGGTCATGGTGGCTCAATCTGCTCCTCGTTTTTATACTCCACAAGCCTGCTACCAACACCAGGTCAGTGCACAGATGCATAAAGATCAGCTGACGATGTATAAAAAATTTAATTAAGATTTTAACAAGATTTTAAGATTTTTTTTTATTTACCACATGAAAAAATACTTTCTATATGTTGAATTATACACAGTTAAACAATTAAAATATTTTCTGCCATATGGTGTGGGTCTGCAGCTAAAAAAGCACAAGTTGTGAGCATAAATTTCTGGTTTGAGAAAAAAAAAACATTGCGATTTTATTTTCTGTTTTGTGAAAAAAGAAAAGAGGTAGGATTTGCCTTTAAATATTTTATTTGTTATTTCTGGCAAGGAACATGAAAAATTACTTATTTTTGATTCTTGTATTTGGATTTTGAAGTGAAACTCAAATCACAGCTTGTTTTTCATTTTTACATTTCTATACACACACACACACACACACACACACACACACACACATATATATATACATATATATATGAAATAAATAAACAGTAATAAGACAAGCAGAAACCTCAGATGTGGTTAATTATTATCTCTCGCTTTTTCTTTCAGGGTCCTTCCCAGTGTATTAACGGACACGTGCCATGGACCTACCCTCAGGTAGAGGTGTGTGCTTCTGAACTTATACTGCAGTCAGTTGGTGTCTTGGTAATAACTCATTTCTGTTTGTGTGTGTGTGTGTTTTAGTTTTCTGTCCCTTCCAGCCCAAATCCTGTGCTATATGTCCAGCCTTCTGAATTGATGTATCACCCAGTGGATCTTCTTGAAAATGGCTGTGTTCAGGCAGCGGGACCTCCAGTGGAGGGTGGTGCACCTGAGGTGACAATGCACCCCATTTCAGAATCTTTACTCCCTTACTGTTTCTTAGTGTAGCGTGTGTAAGTAAGTATTAGAGGACATACTTTGTGTACAGTGTTTGTGTATCGAGGTACCTTGCTTTTAATGGCACAGTGCTGTACTGTGCTTGATAGGTTTAACAGATGTTCCTAAAATGATACAAAAAAAAAAATCATATAAAGATATAATGAGTGGGTGTAGAAATCATGAGGTAAACTACCGTGTAATGTGTGTGTGTTTGTGAGCAGGCATATATGGACCACATGGTGCAGCCACCATATCAGATTTGCTTGCAGAGTCCCCTAATTCTTCCTGATGGAGTCAGGGTGAGCCTGCTCTTTACTACAAAACCCTTTCACAATAGGCAGACTGCCATTAGAGCAATTAAAGCATTCGTATGTTAATATATTAATGTGTCTGGGTGTAGACAAAAAAACAACAGTAAGTAAGTTTGGTAAGCGCATGATGTCTCTCTTTCTTCTTATTAGGAGCACAAGTTCCAGCCACTGAGACGAGGTTTCGCTAATCCCGCCATCCACATGAGACCCAGGTACAGCCACGGACCTCATTACGGACGCCTGCGTAAAGAATACCGGCCTGATCTGCACACCTCGTCTCCTCCTTTATCCTCACCAGCACAGGATGTGCAGAAATAAAACGGTTCTGGCACGCTTCCGCTCACCTCACCACTCAATACACTTATGTCAAGCCCGCTAAACTTAACACAAAGACATAAATGGCGGCAGTGGTCTTAACTAAACCTTAACCTAAGCTCCTAATAAATCTCAAGACGTCTCAGCTGAAACAAAATACATAGAATTATAATAACAAGGAAATAACTGACCGAGTCAACACACAACCTCTTATCTATCCAGAGCAAGCCTACACAAAATAAAGCTTTGCAGTAAAACTGCACTTCATTATAAAAACCTATTAGCAGATATAAAACTAAGCTTTATGCTTACAGTCAAAATATATAGGAATGTGTGTAAATCAGGTTTACAGACAAGATCATTTCATAAACTCAAACAAGCTTCAACCTGAAACTACCACAAACCAAAAACAGTTATTATGCGTGGAGACAAACACAAACCCGTCTCTCTCTCTCTCTCTCTCTCTCTGTCTCCTTCTCTCTCGACTAGTAATCTCAGCTCTCATTAGTATATAACTACAGAAGAAACTGAGCAAATAATCCCTGATGTAACATGATTACATCAACATGATAATCAGTGACAATCTGATTGGCGCTCTAAAGTCTGTTTTCTTGTATTCGGAGATACATAACATACACTCATGCATAAGATACATAACATGCTCATCACTGCAATGATGAATCTTTACTCAGTTACATTTAAGAACTTAGAAAACGTCCAGAAGTCTAAAACACATGCTTTTGAAATGCTGCAGCATGTATCCAAGATTTTGCTGGAACAAATATAATCATATCACACAAGTCACTCGCATATGCTCAGGGATCATTTTAACGGCTTACAACGACAAACATGAAGCCAAACGCAGATCATCCGGACGACACGGTATCTCGGTATGCACCTTATGTTTAACCTTCCTTTTATAACCAAAAGAACGTGTCCACACGCTCACTACGTACAACATTTTATCAACTCAACACAAAACCGCGTCGCTCCCATTTAGTATAACGCTGTGACAGCGCTACTATCAGCCAGTCTTAATTATTTATTTATTTAAACACCTGTAGCATTTGTGTTCATGCGTGGTTTTGGGACCGTGGGGCTCACTCATTTTTGCGCTTCTTGAAAGTGTTCATTTGGCTTGAAGTTTTGTTTTTGTATATAGTTAAATAAGGGGTATTTACTTATAATTCTTACTTTTCTACCACTTTAGGACACACGATTTAGTTCATATCGCTGACACAGTGTGCACATGTTGCTCTAAGAGCGTTTTCATTTGTTGTTGCTTGCACTTTTTTTTGCTTACGCAGTTTGTGCACCTGGTATTTTATGTTCTTTTAACACTTCTGTTTTACACAAATAATAAGCGTACAATGATGATAATAATCTTCTGTTAAACAGGTGTTTTATGCTTGCCATGTAAACTCTATTTTTTATATTTTGTTCCTTTAAGTGAATTTTCAGATCTGAACCCTGTTTAATGTGTGTTGTTTAATGTCTTCATAACGAGACATATGTTTCCAATATGCGGTTCAACTGTTTCTGCGTTGTTGAAGTCAATAAATCGAACAAATTGTAATTAATACGAGTGAGAAGTCTCGCAAATATCTTAAAACACACAAACAACAGCTCTGTACACTTGTTTATTAGTTATTTATTCACATACTAATGTAAATGATACAATTTTATATAAACCCCATAACAAAACAAAAAAATGCTGGATGGTCTTAGATGTGGATGTTTTAAAGTGTAGATCAGTACATCAGCAATAACTTAGGCAAGAATAAAGAAAGCACAAGCGAAGTAAAGCAAGCAAGTCGGTTAAAAACTTTGGTGCACGATTATCTAGACAAGGAGAACTCAAGTCCTGGAGGGATGGTGTCCTATTTAACAACATCGGCTAAACCTGGAAGTTATCAGACGGGTGTGTAATCAGGTGTGTGTGAGAGTGGGTAAACACCACACTGTGCTGGGACACCAGCCCTCCAGGACAGGAGCTGTGCACACCTGAATCATGGGTGTGTTTAAAAAGAGAAGGAAAAAAAACATGACACTGAAAGGTCTTGGTAGTGTTGCGGTGACTTGACTGATCGCACAGTCAAGTGTGTGTGTGTGTGTGTGTATATCAGCCAGCTGATTTCTGTGAAGCACCTATAAGAAGAAACTTCTCAAGAAGCAAACGTTTAGGCTTTATAAAGTCTCGTGGAGTTTCTTGTCTGAGATGAAACACAATGATATATGAGGCTGTGCGTTTAATACAGGTGAGGCACCTTATGTTAGCTATATGACGTGTTAATGGAAGACCTCACTTCGAAGAATCCTAACACTGCCGATGATAAATGAAGGTGGCCGCTGGCGAGATCCCGCAAACGGGCCACCGCTAGCGTTGATTCACAAATGTTAGCACTGTTGCATGAACTCGTACTGTGGTTATATGTGTGTGTGTGCGCGCGCGCGCGTGTGTGTATCCTCAAGCATCGCTTTCGGCAGAGCCGGCGTTCTGCACTTCCTCCTCCAGAATGGGGACGATGAGATTGTCCTTCGACATCAGGTTATATTTCATTACGAATCGAGTAAACCGGTGACACAGGAAGGTCTCGTCCTGGACAGAAAAAGAAAACCACTCGGTTTCATCAATACAGTTTGACCTTAATGCGAATCAGCTATAATATTAACACCACCTGCCAACAGCAGCCAAAACACTTTGAGGCATGGACTCGACAAGATATCTGAAGGTGTCCTGTGGTATCAGGCAGCATGATATTACACACAGTGAGCCCTAGGCACCCATAACCCTGTTGCCAGTGGTCCTTCATTTTTGGACCACTTTTGGTAGGTACCAACAACTGCATAACAGGACACGCCCCCACAAGACCTGGTGTTTTGGAGATGCCCTGACCCAGATACCTAGCTTTTACAATTTAGGAGGGTTGTGAATCTCTCAGTGGCTGGCGATTTGATTTTATTCCGATTTTTTGGGGTCACGATTCAATTCAGAATCGATTTTTGATTCAGGAACGATTTTTCTATTCAAATGGTTTGTAAAATTGGTTTAAATTTTGTGATTGACAAGATGAAAAGACAATGTAAACAAATAAAACATTCACTTAAAACGATACTTTTAGGTTCCTTACTGTATCAAATCCTTTTTGAATCATTTTATATTTATACCAAAAATAGGATTGTAATCAAATTCTGTAATTTAAATGTCCAGTATTAGGTTCACTTAGCTGTCTGACTATTTCGTAAATAAAAAAAAATCTATCAATGAACAAATAACTCAAAATATAGGAACACAAAAGTAAACACAGACTTCAAACTACCACAGTGCATTAACCTTTAACTGAAAATAAAACACAGACTTTAAAGTCATAGTGCATTACTGTGATTATATTGTGTATCATTTTGTCTGAATGGACTCCATGCTAGCGGCCTCCATTCAGACAAGGGGAGCTGATAACTAACTTGTTGTACGGTGGCCTAGATGGCCTTCTACAGTGGCTGACTTCACACGTAATGCGATATGCAGTAGGGAGTAGGAGCGGCAAAAAATAAAACTAAATAAAAACAGACTTTAAAATCAATTTCTGGTCATTCTGAATCGCTAGGACTAGAAATCGCGATCCTTTAAAAAATCTATTTTTTCAGCACCACTACAATTAACGCTAGTCAAAGTAACTCAGATCAGTTTATCTTGTTACAGTCTGTCAAAGGGTGGGATATATAATGCAGCAAGTCAGTCAGTTCTCATAGTTGATGTGTTAAAAAAGTAGGAAAAATGGGTACAGTAGTTAATACCTGCCAAAAGTGGTCCAGGGAAGGACAACAGGTGAACCGGTGTCAACAGGGTCATAGGCACCCAAGAGAAGAGTCAAGGAGTGAAGGCTATGAATGTCTGGTCAGATCCCAGAGATCCACACAAGAAACTGTTGCTAATGTCTTGGTGCCAGATACCACAGAGCCCTTATGGAGGTCTTGTGGAGTCCATGCCTCGGTGAGCTATTTTGGTCTTAATGTTAAGGCTGATCGGTGTACACACACGCATGCTTTCACACAGCTTAACTAACGTGTTAAGCTGCTCAACTCACCTCATACTTGTCGAATATCTGGCGGTGGTGAAAATAAGCGTGCGAGAATATCCTGTAAATGCGGCGGCAGACCGAACCCAGCTTGGCCACCGATGACTCCTTTATGCTCACCCTGAAACAGTGTACTGTGTGTCATGAGGACTTGTTCTTACATGTCATAACGAAATGACGTGTTAGCGTTTTAATGCTCACCGGCTGGGGAAATACTTGTTACTGTTCAGAAGACAAGCGGCTCCATCCAGCGTGTGTCTCGTGTAGTCGATCGCAGGACACTGCGGAACACAAAGACAAGTGAAGTCAGACAGCGGATTATTAAGGTCCATCATGGGGCGGCCGTAGCCTAGTGGTTAGGGAACTGGTCTCCTGACCTGGAAGGTCCCGGGTTTCGATTCCCGCACAAGGCAATACACGACTGAGGTTCCCTTAAGCACGGCACCCAACTCCCCCAAATGCTTTCTGGGCGTCGTGGTTTGGGGCAAGTGTGTTTACTGCCCCCTAGTGTATACAAATGTGTGTGTTTCACAGCACGAATGGATTAAACACGGAGGTCACATTCCTCTGTGTGCAAGCACATTAGGCAAATAGTTCACTTTCACTTGCATCTTAAAGCTAAAATCTGATTAAATAAAAAATACTGAATATTATGGGTGTCTTACCTCTTTAGGGGTTTTATGTGCAGCGCAGAGAAAGATCCACTGCTCCGTAGCAGTCATTTGTGTACACGTGTCAGGGTGGCATTCTCCCTAAATAGGCACACACACACACACGACAGAAAACTTTTTCTTTTTCTACAACTGCTCCACCAGACAAGTTCTATGCGATTTAATAGTACAGCTACACCGATCAGCCATAACATTAAAAGCATTCAGCTGTCTGAACAGCTCTGGTCTATCCAGGCACAGACTCCACAAGATCTCTGAAGGTGTTCTGTGGTATCCGGCACCAAGATCTTGAGGACCAGACGTTCTAGCCTTTACTCCTCACATACATCTCATACAGCTCCCGTAGCTCTGTTGCCTTTATTAACCACTGTATTCTGGGACACGTCACAAAGCCGGCTCATTTGAAGATCTGACCTAGTCGTCTAGACATCACAATCTGGCCCTTGTCCAAGTTACTCAGATCCTCATTTTTCCTGTTTCCAACACGTCAACTTCGAGAACTGCTCCCAGTTATATCCCACCCCTCGACAGGTGCCATTGGAACGAGATATTCGCGTCACCTGTTGGCAGGTTTTAATCTTATGGCTGATCGGGTTGGAATGTAAGCGTGTACATAAGTGAGTCAGAGCGTCGTTTCTACCTGTAATTTAACAGCAAGTCCGTTCAGTTCCAGACAAAACTGTCTATAATGGATAGAATACAACACAATTATTATTTAGTATTAAATACATGGAGTTCATCTGTTGACAGAAGGTCAGCACTGAACCCTCAGAAAGCCAACAAGACATCCGAGTACCTCAGGTGCTCGTATTTCCAAACGCCTTCGTCCTGGCCTTCAGGGGGCTCCAGGATCTTGTCGATGTTGGCGCAGTCAGAGCGAATGTTCTGCTGGATGTACTGCAGTGAGACAGACAGACAGTCGGTTACTCCGCGGAGACACAGAGGTAACATCTGATCGGAACGAGATCACCGGCTGGAACGTATAAAACTTAAGGCCTACCTGCTGCACTGCCAGAGTGCTGTCCATCTCCTCAAAGGACTCATCGGGCCAGCTGTAAAAATCCTGTCAACACATTCACATCATATACAGTTACTTCATTTAACTCTCACTGCAAAGAGAGCAGCCTTTGTCCTAACCGCCCCCCCCCCCCTCTCCCGGGAAACCAGTCAGTCCCAGTCTAAGATACACATTATAAAGGATTTCTGTTTATTATGAAGTCTTTTTCTTCCGCAAACAGGTTCCAGTGGTTCTCAGGACATTTCCGTTTGCCTGCGACTCCAATGGAAATCCTTTGGCGTTACGTTACACCATCATCATTCATTTCGAGCTCCCAGCTGTCCGTACAACAGACCATTCATGGGTGCTGCTACATACAAATGGGCTGTATTTGACATGCACTTTACACACAATCAACGTATTCACACGTGTACGAAGTAAAACTTATGCTTTTTTTTTTAATAATCAACTTACACCTTTATTTTAACGACAAACAGACAAGCCCTACTGTCCTTCTTATACATAAACACCAGAGTGCCAGAGAAACCAGCACAGACGAGTGCTGTGGTGGTGGAGGTGGCGGCTCTATAATGTCATACTGTTTGCTTAGCCGGCATTCCATGGGACCCCTGGTACATCTACAAACATCTCTGACGGGTGAACGCTGCGTGTCCTGCATTCGTCCTGCTGGGTTTGGTCTCCTGCGACGGGACAATGCGCCGCCACACACACACACATATATATATATACACAGACGCCTAATTATGTTTAGAGGAACACACATCTGAGTTTGGGAGTTGTGCCATTCACACTTAAGTCACCAGATCTCAGCGTTACAGATCACAATCTGGGATGCCATGCATTCACGTCTCCTTGCAGTGAGCATGCTGGCCAGTGTTTAACCTCTCTCACAATATAACACCTGACAACTTACACAGGTGTGGGAGTTCCCAAGCCAATCAAGTCAATTCAATTGACATATTTTGACTATTTTATGGCATGTGAGTGTGTGTGTGTGTGTGTGTGTGGGGTAAGGACATTAGATTAAAGTGCACAGACTAGATTAATACCTCGATTGACTTTAAAAAACACATCATGAGTTCAGAGACAGATTTTAGCCACATAGCTCACCGACACACATTTTCGCCATCACAGCTGACCGAGGTGTCTACAAATAGCTAGCTGTCTAGACGCTGAAAATTCACCCCACCCGTTTTCCCAGCAAACCCCGCCTCCCTGGCAATACGATTGGCTCCCATCTCAGAAGCTGGCTTCTGATTGGGCCAGCACGGAAGTGCTGAATACGGGTAAGGAAAAGAAAAGAATAACAGGATCCGCTGCATGCTAGCTGACTTAGCAAAGCTGCCTGTAGATTAAAACGGGCGGATTTCCGGCTTCCACACACCCCAGGTTTTAATCTGCGCCTCTGTTTGGGCTCATCTAAGCCTTTATCATAAACACTGCAGTACCTTCGCCTTGGTTCCTGGACGGTTCCTCCTCAGGACTGCTGTACCCTCCGCCATGACCATCTCGGCAACGCCCCGGAAGTGACGCACTCGCGTTTACTTCCGCATTCCACTATGATAAAGTCCACTTTTTCCGCATGATATCCTCAAAAGTGTTTTTTTTTTAATAATCATAACCAAAGTCTCTATTGACTTAAAAACGTTATTATTATTATTATTATTATTATTATTATTATTATTATTATTATTATTGACTTAAAAACATTTTATTTATTTATTTATTTTTTCCATTTTTCCTAAATGTTTGTGTAATTACAATCAGACAGATGGTTAAATCCCAGGGGTACTTATTTTACCCCCCCCACCAGATTAGTCGGTCAGTCTTTCTCCTACCCTCTCCTAGTCCGTCAGGGTCACGGTTCACCCACCCAGAATCACTGGGCCCAAGACAGGAACACCCCGGGACAGGGCGCCAATCCATCCCAGGGTACTACACACACACACACACACATTTACTCACACACTCACACCTAGGGGCAATTTACCACATCCAGTGCACCCACCATGTGTGTTTTTCAGGAGGTCGGAGGAAACTGGAGTCCGAAAACCTACACGGATACAGAGAAAACACACCAAACTTCTTGCAGACGGAGACTGATATGAGACTCGAACCCACAACCCTGGAGCAGTGTAGCGCACCCCCAGATTAGTGTAGTTTTATTTGTTTAAAAAGCTTCATAGACATCCAGTTTTCTGATATTAGGGGCAGCCATGGCCTAGTGGTTAGGGAACCGGTCTGTTGACCGGAAGGTTGTGGGTTCGATCCCCGCCCAGGGCAAAACACGACTGAGGTGCCCTTGAGCAAGGCACCCAACTGCTCCCCGGGTGCTGCGGCTTGGGGCCCCCGCTCCGGGCAAGTGTGTTCACTGCCACATTTGCCATTTGCCACAGTAGGCAAATAGTGCACGTTCACTTAGTGTTCACTTGTACAGCAAATGAGTCATGGCCCAGATCTGGCCCACACTCAGTACTTTATCTGGAACACATACAGCAGTTGAATGGTGGTGACAGCTTCATTCAAATCCAGGTACCGGAAACCATCTACAAAAACACTGTCCAAACATCTTCCTGTACCTGTTATATAACAGCCGGTACTTCCCCTAGCTGTTTCTTTTTGGTGAGCATCAAACCGTCCTGTCTGTTTTTATGTAATAAAGTGAGCAGTACACACGCGCAATGCACTTTGAATAATGGGGCACAATCAGGTTGGCAACGTGTAAACGAGCAGCCAGCAAAAATTTGATTACCAAAATTAAATTAGTTCGGCACGGCGTTTAGTAAACATTGTGTATCAGCATTGTTACTCAGCTAGCTATAGTCAGTACGATAAGTCGACAATTTAATAAAAGTTTATTTCACAGAGAAATTTATGGATAAGTGGGCCTTCAGAGAAAACTTATCGACAAGTTTGTCCAGGTAAAAGATCGTCACACATATTTTCTATTCAAGCAGGAAACCTCACTTGTGAGTCTGTTTTGCATTATTACAAGCCGTATTATTTTGACTGTAGGTTAAGGCAGGGTAAGTACTGAGGTTCGATGTGTTTTTACAGTTGCAGACAGCTTTGGATTCGTAATGAGATGCAGAACAGCAGAGTGGTGTGGGGTAACATACCGTCACTGGTGATGTTACTCATATTCTGGTTTCCATTTCTGCTAACTCCTGCTTTATGTGTGCATTATGGGTGCCTTTGGGTTTGGATTCACCGAGCAAGTAGGTGTGTGTGTGTGTGTGTGTGTAGTTGCACTGATGACTCAGAGTTTACTGTGCTCCACCAGGCTTTCTGTGCCAGAGACGCCACAGTATTTGGCAACGGATACAGTCAATTACACCAATATGTGGTTCTTTCCCAACCTGTAGACGCAAAGTTGGAGGCACACAGTTGTCCTGCTTGTCTTTTTGTGCTGTAGCATTTCATAAGTCATGTCAAAACAATCCATGTACACAGTGAAACAAAACAACGTTCCTCCGGGGCCGAGGTGCTAGACAAAACGGCTACACAAAACACACAAAAAAAGTGGCGTTTCCCTTCATTGAACCTACGCGGCCCAACCCTGTTCCAGCACCTGTTCTCACCTGTTCCTGATAAAAAGAATATCTTTTATAGCTACAATAATGCAAGCGATAAGAATATTCAACTTTTGTTTAGTTGACATTTCAGTATAAAAGGATAAAAAGTATGATGTGTAAATATAAAACGGTATTTACGAGAAATGGCCGTATTGTACAGGTAGAAAACACTTTATTTTACACCTTATAACATGCTGCTGTAGGACAGTGATCGACTTCATGGTGGTATGAGTAAGTTTGCTTTGTCGAGTTTTATTCCTCATGTAATTAAAGTAACGTTAGTCGTTAACTCTTCTATATCTTTACTTAGATTATTACAGAAATAGAAGAAACTAGAATTGTTGCATAAATGTCTCCTTTCTTTGAGATGCACACACACACACACACACACACACACACACACACACACACAGATAGACAGACTCACACTCACTCAGACCCATGCCCACTTTCTAGAAGCATGCCTCATGGCTGAGCGATAATGATGACTTAAAGCTTTCTCGGCTGTAAACATGGGCCCCTTTTGATAGCAGATTATCAGATAAAAGCCGGTTTGATAGCTGCTGAAATCAAAAACGAGGGGGAGTGAGTGAGCAATGTGCAGCTGTGTGCCGTTTGGATTGATGATTCAGGACTTTTTCCTCTATGGCCTGGATCAGAATCTTGGCAGTGTCTCAAAAGTGCCAAATCCAGCATAACAACAAAACTGTTGATCCTACAAACCCCATGGCTGAGGTTTATATAAGGGGTAAGGCCGCCCATGCTACGGTTATCACCCGAGGAAGAACCGCCACCCCATCAGCAGGATGAGTAAGGTGAGAAAACGAGACATGGAACAGCTGTAAACATCAGGATTGGGAACTGAGGCATGTTTAGCTCATAAAACATTAAAACTGTTAAATGCAGGACTTTAAGAAAGCTCAACCCTGATTACTTTTGGACCTAAAACATACCCGAAATATGAATTAATTAATAAAAATTAATTGAGCGTGCAATTAACAGTAAATTCCTAATGCAGATGAATCATCACTTACACCCTGCGCTTTCTCATTGCAGATTATATTTTACGAGGATAAGAACTTTCAGGGCCGCTCCTATCAGTGTGAGGATGATAGCCCGGACATGCAGCCCCACTTCTCCCGCTGCAACTCCATCCGAGTGGAAAACGGGTGTTGGGTGCTGTACGAGAAACCCAATTTTGCCGGATACCAGTACGTACTGACCCGAGGAGAATATCCTGATTACCAGCACTGGATGGGCTACAATGACTCCATTCGTTCTTGCAGGACCTTCTCTTATGTAAGTGTGTGTGTGTGTGTGTGTGCTGAGGATTTAGGGGAGACAAATTAGATTTTTTTTGTTTAATGTAATATTATTGCAGCATGTCATTATTCAACACTGGGGTAACAAACCAAAGGCTACACCTTTTTTTTTTTTTAATGCGGATGTGTTTCTATCACTCAGGAAAGTGAATGCGGTGAACCATAGAAACGAATAAAGATTTCATTAGGTTTTAGTGTAAAATATATTATTTCACCTATGTATAAAGAACAATATCTTGCCTTTTCTGTACACTTAAGTGTCAGAAAAACTGGTATACCAGTCTAATACAATGTAGATCCCCTCCACACGGCATGGTCTTAACAAGCTTGCAGAAATATTCTGTAGACAATGAGCATCAGACTTCCTGCAGAACGCTCCACAATTCTGTGAGTGTTCCTCTAATTATAATCTGCTGTCTGTAGACATATGTGGTGGTGCATTGTCCTGTTATAAGATGCCAAACCTATCAGAATGAATGCAGGACATGAACTGGTGTAACTCATCAGAAAGTAGACACACATAGTGTTCAGCTGTCAGAGACGTTTGTAGATGTACCAGGGGTCCCATGGAACACCAGCTAAACAAACCTAATACCATTATGGAGACACTGATAATCTGTACCAGGTTTTTCTGGCACTTTAGTGTATTACTGCATTATAAAGTATTGTATAGTGGAATAAATTATTTAAATAAATAAAAAGTCAACTTTATTGTGATTGCTCAGTATAAGTACAAGTCAATAACATGCAGTTGGCATTTAACAGAAGTCTGAATATATGAATATAATTAATATATTAATTATGATTATTATTATTATTATTAACTATGGCTGTCAGACGATTAAAAATTTGAATCGTGATTAATCTCAGAATTTCATATAGTTAATCGTGATTAATTGCATTTTTTTAATCTATGTAAATGAATAAGGCTTTAAAGTAAAATGTTACAATTAAAATGGTGAACACATGTTATGCTA
>JAOVVF010002715.1:0-14675 GCA_028565595.1 Duopalatinus emarginatus | reverse complement strand
TTAAAGCCTTATTCATTTACATAGATTAAAAAAATGTGATTAATCGCGATTAACTATATGAAATTCTGAGATTAATCGCGATTAAAATTTGTAATCGTTTGACAGCCCTATTTATTAGGTAATCCTGAACCTTGTTAGAAGGCCAAACCCTGAGCCTCTAGCTGGTTGTCATGTTAATTGCGAGGGCTGAAATCTAATATCTAGCAATATTACTGTAAAGTTATTATTATTATATTATTATTTCCAGTAAAGTTATATTAAAACACATAACCGATCTAAAAAACAGAGGTTTATTTATAAATAGTCTTAATAAATGGTCTTATAAATGGTCTTAACACTGATAATTTATAGACAAATAATATAATATTATATATTTGCATATATGAACATCCAAGCTAGTTTCCTGATACATTTGATTACAATAAGATACTGGAAAAGTACAAATTCAGAAAGCTGAGGTCAATTTCTTATTCACCAGCTCCACCTTAAATAGTGCCTGAGGTGCAAGAATGTAACTACTGCACCATTTAAGGTGGAACAGGAAAATCTGGGACAGGCTTGTTAGAGTCAGTTAAAAGATATTTTACAAGAAACTGTTGTACTTTTGCTGAAAACTAAAAACTGTGTTTTTGTTTGTATTTTATTTATAGCTTATATTAGGACAATCGCACATACTGAGACATGTTTACAGGCAAGGAGGTAAAGCGTTAGGCATACTTTAATAAAATGAACATAAAATGTTGTGGCTCCCAAGGTGTTTTTTGTTAAAAGGGCAAAATGGCTTTTCTTAACATTTGGCTAGACAAATAAAAAATTAATTTATTTTAATTGTATATAGTAATTTGGACAGTGTGTGTATTTTTAGCTTCTCCTAAAGTAAAAATCTAAATAATTAAAAATGATAAATAACAAGGAAAAATTTGAAGCTTATATAATAGGTAGATTTTTACGTTAGACTTTCCACTGTTGAGAACACAGCAAGCTTACCTACTACAAAACAGCGATTTTTAAATAATAAATGTTTCGATCCGTTTTAACTCGCCGCTGATTCTTATAGCGAACTACACTGAACAAAATGCATTTAAGTTGAAATGATTTCATATTTAGTCAAAGCTATCTAACGTTTCCTGTTATATGCCAAAACAAATCATTTGAAAATATTTCAAGCTTAAAACTAATATTGTGCTAATTGTAAGCATTGTTCGTTTTATCTAAACACAAAGTTATTTAATAATCTAAAAAAGACCATGTTAAGCTTGAATAAAAAAAATGGGTTGAATATTCTTATATTAGGTTCGCTGTTATTTTATTATTGGAAGTAATATATTTTCACTTGCTATTTATTGCACTGAAGTGTTACTGGGGTGGTTAGGCAGTCAGGATATCACAGTTATAGTATGTACAGTAGGTACTGTATATATAAAAAAAAGGGCGGTTTGCTCTTACATGGTTGATGTGCGGGGGAGAATATTCACAGATGCTGCCATCCTGTTCACCATGATGTATCTGAGAGAGAGAAAATTATTTTTATTATTATTATTATTATTATTATTATTATTATTACTACTACTAGTAGTAGTAGTAGTATTCATTCACTTATATTTGCTAAGCATTTTAATACTGAATCTGGGAATACGTATTACACAATTATTCACATCTGCAGGCAACATCAGTCTCCAGGCCTCCCACAGGCATGTTCTGGGAGGTGAGAAGAAAACCAGAGAATCCAGACAGATATGAGAAGAAAGTGCGAAACTCCATACAGACCGAAACTCAGACTCATGACCAAACCCTGGAGCTATGATGTGGCAGTGCCACCCGCTAGTTGCATCTTGTTCTTGAGCCTTGCAGCAACTGAATTACAAACCATAATTTTTCTAAAAATATTTAACAGTGAAATTATATTTCACAAAAAAAAAAAAAAAAAAAAAAAAAAAAAAACCATTGTCGCGGAGTCTTTTCCCTTCACATCATGATTCACATGGTGACAGAAGCCGCGCGCTGGTGTTTTGCTGTTAGCGGTTATTGTGTTGGCTTATCAAATCTTATTGTGTGATTCCAAGCCTTATTTCCCTAGTTCCTCGTTCCACAGTTACACATTTCCTGCTTTTGACCCTGAATAATGGATTAATGTTTTATAAACGCCTTTCTGTGCTACTCTCAGTTCTGTTTAGTCTTGTGTTTTCTTGAGAATTTCGCTCGGATTCGCTAGCAAACAGTCCAAAGAGTTTCCAAATAAAGTTATTAAAAAACTGGTTAATAGAATTTAATTTCAATATATTTTATATTATATTAAATATATGAACAAATAGTTAATACAGTAGAATATACACTGTCCATCCAAACCAACTAATAGCCTTACACACTATTATTGTGTTGGACACTTTTATCTTTAACTGTAGTTTATATTGATCTTTAACATCCTAAAGGCTTTCAATGGCGGTAAAGTCAGGACTCGGTGTGAAAGTGATTATGCGTCCTGCATCGCTCTTTCATTATCTAAGCCTGGCGAATCTCTGCATTGTTGTCCTGGAACATGGCCTGGTCATTTGGTTTACATCCACATAACTTTGCTGACCGATTAAAGCTACCACAGATCACATGACTGCCTCCAGACAGATTTCAAATCCTTTGTTCTGGCCAGAATATACTGTATATGTACGCTATAGTACCAGAAAAACAGGTAAACTTTTGTAAAACTGCTGCAGATTGATGGCTCCATAATGATATAAGATCTGTTTAGCTGTCATTCCACGGGACCCCTGGTACATCTACAATCTTCTCTGACAGGTTACCGCTACGTGCGCCTCCTTTTCGACGAGTTATACTTGTTTATGACTTGCGTTCATTCTCATGGGTTTGGCCTCTTCTCCCTGATGTTTGCGAAACGATTCCAGAGCAACTGGGCAGAAAAACGTATTTGTGCTGAATCGGCAAAATTCCTCTTCATAAGTTGATTACCTATGAGAACACTGACTGCTTATAGAGCTTGCGTCTGACTAGAGAGTGTATTTACCCATTCTGAATACCTTCCGAGTACTGGCATACAACTGCATGGTAAGTGAAAGACACCAGTGTTCTCTCTCTCGCTCTCTCTCGCTCTCTCTCTCTCCCACACACACCCCTTAATTTAAATGCAGCTGTAATCTTGCAGAAAACAACATCCGAAACAGTGGGTTACAAACGAATAACCTAACAACAAGTCCTAGAGCTCGGGTTATGAAAAAGATCTGCGTCGTACATCACGACGTGCACATTTGTATGCAGGCTTGCACATGGTTCAGGCGGGACAAATAAGATTTTCCACTGCAACAGTACTGGTCTCTCAAGCCAGTCCCTTCCTGAGAATGGACACGATGGAGTATAAATTGGATAATGGTTTCAAATTCAATTTCTGTTCCTGCGCTCGTGTTACTGTTTTAAAGATATTTAGGCTCCCTAAAGCAGATGGCAATGCTTTATTTTGTGACTAGCTTCTTACTGGTTGCAATAAACACCATGTTGACTTTTTCAGTTCTATATTTGGTACAGATGATGTCAAAGTATTATCCTGAAACACATCATTTGCCATTTTATTCCCATTTAACCGCAAACCCACATTATATCAGGCGGCTCAGTGAGCTCATGTCATTTTACCGTGCGTTGCTTTTTCATGCTTAAGTGCCAGGCTCTGTCGATTAGAGTCACATTTCCGGGTGCATCATCAATAAAAGACTATTTAAACCCCAGACATCCGCACTTGAAGTATTGGTGACCGTTTGTAGTATTGGATTTTCATTACCAAGCCGCTTGGATTGCTGTTGGCCTGACCGTCGCCTGTTGATCACCGTGGCTTTTGGATCACGTTTTTGGATTTGTGACCTTCCTGTCAATAAAGACCCGGAGATTGGGTCCAGCTGTGACCTTTTGCATGCGTTCACGTGGCCATTTTAACAAAAACAAGCTCAGTGCTGGTAGAAATATCATAACGCACGGCTCAAGCTCTACAGCCTGGGGGGGGGGGGGGCAACTGTCAATAATTTCGCAATCGGACATGTCTATGTGGTTAGCTGTGGTTACATATGAAATGAAAAATGAAATAAAATGAAGTGAACTATTTTGCCTTACTGTGTTTGCACACAGAAGGAATGTGACCTCAGCATTTAACCCATCCATGCAGTGAAACACACACTAGTGAACACTAGGCGGCAGTGAACCCACGGTGCCCGGGGATCAGTTAGGGGAGTTAGGTGCCTTGCTCAAGGGCACCTCAGTCGTGTCTTGCCCTGGGTGAGGATTGAACCCGCGACCTTCCGGTCACGAGACCGGTTCCCTAACCACTAGGCCACGGCTGCCCCCTAATATACAGTACTGTACAAAAGTCTGAGGCACCCTGTATTGTGTTTAGTACAAATTGTGTTATAGACATTTATTTAATGAATTCTGGATTACTGAGTCCATACAAAACATTTTAGATTTCCAAAGATTATTATTAATAATAATAATAATAATAATAATAATGTAACAGATTGTACGTTTGTATGTCAGTAAAATCGTCATGCGGCTCGAACCAAGTGGGTTCTTTAACCCCAAGCCTACAGCTGCCCCAACTGTTTATGCTTAAGCATAAGCATTTGAGCGATTTGGACAATGACCAAATTGTAACGTCTAGATGACTGGATCTGAGCAGGTCTTGTACTGAAAGCGTGTCATGGTTACCCAAAGCTCCCCCCTTACCAAGGGGGAAGTAACGGCTAGCTTGTTTTGCCAACGTCTTGGTGCCACAGATACCGTACCAAACCTTCGGGGATCTTGTGAAGGTCATGCCTCAACGGGCTAGAGCTGTTTCGGCAGCTGTTTGGTTGAATTTTATGGCTGATCGGTGTAAATTTCTTAAATTTACCATTGCAAAATGGATAAATTAATAACTTTATTAAATAAATTAATTTTTTTAATTAATTCATCCAGGGTTTTTTTTTTCACATTTGAAATGACTTACCAATACCAAGCCATAAGGTAGTATGAAGTTTGCTAACTAAATAAAGTTTTCTAAAGCTTCTGGTGTACCTAAACAAAAACCGTCTTTTAAACAATGCTAACATTTAAAAAAAATTAGAACATGACACTAAATAAACAGGGTCTCAGTATTTGATGATGGCCATGCGTGTGAATGGTCATGTGTGTGTACCTGCCGATATCTTTAGCGGTTTGCTCGTTGGGGCAGTTGATGAGCAATACAGAATGATGTCCAGCGGCGTAACTGCCGCTCAGGGCCGCGTACGTCTGAACAACCAACATCGACATCATTGGGTACAGCAACATGGTGAGGATCAGAGTCTAAAACAAATGATACCAGAAGTTTATCGAGGATATTGAAAATCAAGAAAGAACAATATTTAAATAATTTATTTCAATATCTTGCCTTAGTTGCAGCAACCGGTTCAACCAGGTAAATTTGTTTAGAGTCAAAACAGTTGTTGCCTGCATGGGGAATAATTCTCTCCAGTTTCATGCTATTTTGTTTACATAATGTAGGTTACTTCTCGAATGACAAATATGGGTAGTGAAGTACACTGCCATGCCAAAAGTCATGGGATAAGGTATAATATTGTGTAGGACGGCCTTTAGCCTTAAACCAATTCTGGACAACTTGAGCCTGATGGTATGCTGCATTATTCTTCTGGCAAAACTCATCATTGTAGAGGTACATGAAGCCCAAAATGGTCACCAAGCAGTGAAACATTGGCAGTGGGCACCGGTCAATGACGTGTTTACGCAAACCAGTGGACCTGCCCATGCCATGTGCATGCATCCCACACCAGTATAGATCCACCACCAGCCTGCACAGTGCCCTGTTGACAACTGGGCTCCATGGCTCCATGGGGTCTACACCACACATGAACCCTACTATCAGCCCAAATCTATTGGTACTGTGATAATACATCAGACCACTCTAGGGTCCTCACGAACCCAAGTAAGGGGCTGTGTCCGGTGTAGTGGTGTTAACAGAGGCACTCTGGTAAGTCTTCAGCTTCCACATCCCATGGAAGCTAAGGCATGATGCCTTGAACTGTACAATGTTTGTTGGACCTCCTGCATTGAATGTGTAGAGTCGCAGAAATACGCACATACATTCTGGTCTCGCTTATTAGCCTAATAATAAAAACTGTATAATTCATATCGCCTTGCCATGAGCATGCTGGCCAGTGTTCAACCTCACTCACAAGATAACACTTCACAACTTATACATGCCTGAGCATTCCCAAACCCATATTACAACAAAATGACGCAGAGTAATGATTTTAAGCGCAGATTTTGGGCTTCGCTTTCAAAAACATTTGGATGTTGTAGAAATTAAAGCACTTTTTACATGTACCATCCAACCCAACCCTTGACTTTCCTCTGTTAAAGGACAGAAGTATTTGGCGGACTGTTATATTTCCATATGAAATCCAAAAAAAGTGTCATTGCTGGTAAAGAAAGACTGAGTCAACTAAATAAGCCCACCAGACAGACGTGTACCCACATCAACTATCTGGCACATTTAAAAAAAATGTTTTTTTTTTATTGGTGTGTCATACGTCAAGTGTTCATTTACAGATCTATGTGGTTAACCACAACATATCCTCTGGGGCTGCCTGTTTAGGGCACGATACCAGTTTACATAGTTTGACGCATGCACTAAAGTGCCAGAAAAACTGATACAGATTAGTAGTGTTGGCTCTTTAATGGTTATAATGCTTGTGGAAGCTTGTGGAGTCCATGCCCCGTATAAACAACGACAGTCTTGTAAAATCAACAACGAACAGGCAGGACATGTCATTAACTCTCCACCACTAAGGGCTCCATTGAAAACTGCTAAATAATATTTACAGATGATATCCTGGCACAAGAAAGCTCCTTGTGTCACAGAGATTAAAAGATTTAGAATCCGGGAGCATGGAAATGAAGAGGGCCACAGTAATCTGCATGAGGATTGTGGCCAGGAATAGACGTTTATACGTTTATAGGAGTGATAAATTGTTTATTATAGTGAAGAGCAGTGTTGAGTGTCACGCCTTATAGTGATCTGATGACTTTATTGCTTTTCTATATTGTGTAAGTTTATTATAGTTACAAATTTTATAAAAAAAAACATGTTTCTTGCGTAACTCATACACAGATTTCAAGAGTTGTTTTCTCACTGTACTTCTGTTTGTACTTCTTCTCCAGGATCAGCGGGTTGCCAGGTTTGTCAATTGTAAGCGACTCTGGGCTAACTTTTCTGTCACTTAAAGTATAAACATTAAAATACATGGGTTGTGTTTTTTTTTTTCTAGTGTGTATACATTTCTTTTTATAGTGAGTTGTCTTATAGAGTTTTATAGTGAAAATAATGAATAATTTATTTTAAGGGGATTTTTTTGTAAATTCTATTAAAAATATCGGTAGTCACTGGTAGTCGAATATAATTGTTTATTTGGACTTGTTCCAAATTTGGTATCTCTCTTCAAAACACTCGCCTAATGAAGCAAAATTACAAGTTTGTACTGTTTCACAATCCGTCCACAATCACTGTAACACACAAAATAAATAAAAATTGCACCAAATAAGAATTGGATTTAGTGGTCAAATAACAAAAAAAAAAAAAAAATGTTAAAACGATGACTCAGCAAAAAGTTAGACTTTAATCTCTGACGAAGACTTTTATTTTTTAATGCTCAGAGTATTTTCTAATCATATCCTTTGTAGACTTCAAACTATTTTACTTTTATAAATATCAGTTTTAAAACTAATAATGAGTAAAAATGCATAATAATAATTCATTATTATAAACTAATATGCATTTTTCTAAATTCATTTTCTTTCCGTTTATACCTGTATATATAAACTGTGATGAGACTGTCCACATGTCTGTAATGTTGTAGTATTTGAAGAAGCGTTTAATGAACTTTATTTTTTTAACCTTTAATATAATAACAGCAGCCGTGGTCTTGTGGTTTGGGAACCAGATTTGATCCCTGCAACAGACAAAGCATGACTGAACACCCTCCAATCACCCACCCACAAACCCACCCCCCTCCCAAACTTCTCCACAGGTGCCATGGTTTGGTCCTGCCCCGCTTTCCACACTCCGGGCAAGTGCATTCACTGCCCCCTAATGTTCTGGACAAATCTAACCAATAATCACCGCTGCACACGTGTCAAGCAGTAGAATGTTTTTGTAAGTTATAAAGTGATAGCAACACATACACCGAAATGCCAGAATAAACGACAAAAAACGGTACAGATTTTTAGCGGCGGCTCAATCACGGTGGCGGAACACTCACCCAATAAGAGTTCGGGGTTTTGCCATTTATACCCAAGTCACCAAATCTCAACAATATCGAGCACATCTGGGACGCCATGCAATACGATGTTGTGTGCCTCCTTTCTGACACCCAGTCATGTCCTGCATCCATTCTGCCATTTTTGGTGTTGCCATTTACACCAAATACACCAAATATCAGAAACATCCACGGATCAATTCCTGGGGGCAGGACAGCTGACCACCACCACTGTCCATGGGGCAAGCAGGGGCAAGCCGTCTAATATGTGTGCTTCACTATACAGGAGGGTAAATTCCACTGTGTGCAAGGTCAGTGGTCAATAAGTGGTTTGGTTACGTTAAAATCAATTTTATTACAATAATAATAATAATAATAATAATAATAATATGAATGTTGTTCGGTGGTCACAGTCTTAATACGTCTTTGTTTTTATTTTATTTTATAACATTTTTCATTTATTGTATTACTTTATTTATTTATTTATTTTGTGCTGTATACATGTACATGATGTACAACACTGACTCTACAGGTCAGGGCAGGTAAATACACTGAAATCTATTTATTAGATTTGTATTATATCTATATTCTTAAAAAAAAAAAAAAAAAAAAAAAGATTTTTTATTTTTATATTTTATTTCCTTATATTATAATTTTTTTCTCCATCTCGAGCTTAACAGTGAAAGAAGTTTTTAAAGTCACTTACCCAGAAAATGACAACAAGTCGAGCTCTAGTCATGCTGGTGGACATATGATCCGTGTGACACCGCGGACAACACCAGTCCATACTCCGTGTCCTTCAGAGACACACTACAGGACCAGTACAGGACCAGTAAAACCCCGGACACACACACACACACACACACACACACTCAGGCTAGCACATCTGTTTACACGCTGTCCGACACGCCTAACTAACACTTCACGCTACAGTGTTTGACTCTGAGGACCTGCAGGTGGATCCGCCGCCAGTCTAAAACCGATTGGTTGACTGAAACCGGAAGTCCGCGTCGGATCGGAGACTAAAAAAACTTTCTGCTGCCTGTAGACAGAAATGTCCTCTCAGGCGTGCAAAATGAGGACAGTTTCAGTTTTGAAGCGTTTCACATTCAAGCTGCATAAACCCACACGACTCGTGTCACTTTATTAGGAACACACACCAACACGTTTATGCAGTCAAGCAGCTTTTTCTTTCTTTCTTTCTTTCTTTCTTTCTTTCTTTCTTTCTGTTTTTTTTTTTAAATCCTGTCAGCAGTGTCATGCAGATATAACAGAATGACATCTGATTTCTAATGTTTCACATCTGGTGCTTTCACAACTGTAATGTTTGGTCCAGCAACAAAGCAAAGGACAAAGGTCTGGTCCAAAAAGAAAAAAAAAAGAATAAAACAGGAGATATGGTTTCGACCCGGATCAAACTGAACCACGGTCTGGTTCGTATGCAGTGTGAAAACACTTAACGGATGATTCGGATTTTCCGACCAATTACAGCAAGCTGAGACAGGCTATTGAGGAGAGGACGAGACGAAATATTTAACTTATATATTATTATACATAATAATTATTAAAGCAATAGTTATGTTATAATTCCTCAACCAGTAGTGTTTTACTAGGTAACTGAAACATCCTCCACTCACTCAGTGTTCAGCCTGCAGTTTTAATTATGTTATCGTGAAATAACAGCCCGCCACCGATAAGGCACACACAACATATTATTTTACAATAACACACATATTATAGTGTTCTGTTGCTTTTATACAGCAGTTTAAGACAGAAAATCAAGTGTGAAATAAACATAGTGAGTCGTAAATGTGGTGTTTAATATGTTTTAATACTGGCATATCCTTCCACCAAGTTATATAGTTCCTCAACCAGTAGTTTGTTACTAGGTCACTGAAACATCCTCCACTCACTCAGTGTTCAGCCTGCAGTTTTAATTATTTTAATTATTTATTAAAGCAATAGTTATGTTATCGTGAAATAACAGCAAGCCAGCGATAAGGCACATACACGTTATTATTTTACAATAACACACATATTAGAGTGTTCTATTTTTTCTTTTACAGCAGTTTGAGACAGAAAATCAAGTGCGAAATAAATATATTGAGTCATAAATGTGGTGTTATATATAGTTCCTCAGCCAGTAGTTTGTTACTAGGTCACTAAAATATCCTCCACTCACTCAGTGTTTAGCCTGCACTTTTAATTATTTTAATTATTTATTAAAGCAATAGTTATGTTATCGTGAAATAACAGCACGCCAGCGATAAGGCAAACACAAGTTATTATTTTACAATAACACACATATTAGAGTGTTCTATTTATTTTTTTTTTTACAGCAGTTTGAGACAGAAAATCAAGTGCGAAATAAATATATTGAGTCATAAATGTGGTGTTATATATAGTTCCTCAGCCAGTAGTTTGTTACTAGGTCACTAAAATATCCTCCACTCACTCAGTGTTTAGCCTGCAGTTTTAATTATTTTAATTATTTATTAAAGCATTAGTTATGTTAACGTGAAATAACAGCAAGCCAGCGATAAGGCACACACAAGTTATTATTTTACAATAACACACATATTAGAATAGAATATAATAGAATGCCTTTATTGTCACTATACACATGTACAATGAGATCTGAGATCAAAGTGTTCTGATGCTTTTTTACAGCAGTTTGATGTTTTTTAATGTTTTAATGTTTTTATACTGGCATATCCTTCTGCCAAGTTATATAGTTCCTCAACCAGTAGTATGTTACTAGGTCACTGAAACATCCTTCACTCACCCAGTGTTCAGCCTGTAGTCCTAATCATGTTAGTTTGGTTTTAGGTCATTTTCCCAGGGCATTTACGTTACTTTTTGGTTTATTATTATATAATTTATAATTTCGCTATTCCTGTATTATTTCTGTTTTGGGTGAAATAAAACCAGCTGAAGTGCCTTTTATTGTGCTCTCTATGTCCACTGTTGAAACAACATAAAATACAATCCATTCTTTCTGTTTGTACACAAAGAAAAGTTAAAACTTTAGAATTACTTGTGGGTCTCCTACAGCTGTCAAAGTTGTTGAAAAAAAAAACCCCCACGCTGTTATAGTTAGGGCCTTTCTCAACCAATCAGACTGCGTGGTCAGAAATGACCTAGTGTAAAATAAAATGTCAAAAATGTAATATATAGCATTTTAATGTTACTTAATTTATCAGTCTTTGACTGTCTGTGTTGATATAAATGCTGCATGATGAGTATGTTCATTTGGGGGATTTGGGTGTTTTCATACCTGAAACTATGGGCCCAAGTTCATGGTTTTGTTTTATTGTACATATTTTGATGCTGTAGGTTCTGGTTTTACATTGCTATTTTGCGAGTGCACTAAAAACCTTTTGCATGATATACCTACATACTGTCATTATCACCTGTGTGGACTGCATGTCTATATACTGAATTTCGATGGGATGTGAACCAGACCATGGTTCAGTTTAATCGCCACCTTTTTTTTTGTTCTTTGGTCTGGACCATGGTCCGAGGCACCTTTCACACCTGCTGTTTGGTTTGGACCAAACTGAAAACCAATCAAAGTCAGGTTTAAAAGCATCATTTGACATGGAGTATCATGCCAGTAGCAAGTTGGTGCTACTGGTAATAATGTTATAATATTATCAAAATAGTGGCAATGAAATGAATCTGTTCATTTATTCTTCTCCAGCCAATCAGAAGAGGCAACCTGCCAAATTGACAACATGTGACATCAGACACGCTTCTCTATAAACCAATCAGTATCAAGTATATGGAGACGAGGTTGACATAGGTGATGACAGTGCATAGGTATAGGTTTCACTGACTATTAATTACTACTTCCCCTTTAAACCTAACACCACTCAATTCAATAAATTTTTTATTTGAATAGCACCTTTAGCAATGTACGTTGTCCCAAAACAGCCTTTCAGAAATAAAGGAACAGATTATACATTAAAAAATCCAATCCCTGATCAGAATCAGACTTTATTGTCCAAGCATGCTCACACTACCATGATAAAGGCATAGCATCAAAACAAGCTAAGTGGAAGGGTTTAACTTGGTCTTTGCTTTAAGCAGTACAATCTTTTAATGGCTGTGTTGCCTGCAATTCGGAGATGCCTTGCAGGACGAGCAGTGGTCCACCAAATGAAGGTCAGAATCTTAGCACAGCCCCGATGATGGACATCATAGGTCTGGGAACGTAACGTCTCCAGACGATTCTGGAGAGAACTTGGTGCTTTGCATTGGCGCAGTCATTCAGTAATAAATAAAAAATTGCATCAAATCATTACATTTTAAAAGGTTTACAAAGGGGGACATGTTGTTTTATAATCAATAGAAAAAAAGCCTGGTCATTTTGATCCTAACGTGATGGCAGATGGCTGTGTGCAGCTTCCGCTGTCCTTATCATAGACAGAAGTCTGTGTCTTTGTAGGGCACATAGAAGATCAGCTGACTTCCTGGGTTTCACTCCAATCCAGACCCAAAGGTCTGAGGCTTGACATTCAGAATCTGCTCAGGGAACATTATTATCCTTTTCACCTATGGATGTGGTAGCATGGACCAAAACCAACAGGGAATACAAAACTTGTAATCCTTGATCTGCCAAAGCGTGGATATCCTGGCTTGCACTTCAGTAATCCTCTGACTAAGAGGGCACAGCTGTCACAGCCATTAGGCAAGGTTAAAGGAGTAGCAAGTACAAGGATAAATCTCCAGTAAGCTTAAATTCTCTTCCGATTTCTTACATGCAGACCTTCCTGTCCTTTTCTAGCTTAGCCTCTTGGTGGTCTGGTGTTTATTTTTAGCCATTTTTAAATGTACGTTAGATTTTGCCCATGTATAAAACCTTATAATGTATATATGTATATATATATATACATATATGTGACGATGTTTGGAGACATTGATTTGGTTTGTGTGTCTGTCTGCGTAAGCTAGAGGAGAAGGTGGGAAAGAAGGAAGAGAAAGGAAGATGATTGTTATTGATTACGTTCACCAGTGTTAAGTTTCGCCTTGTGCTTTAGTTCGCATATTTAAACCCCTTTGTTTCAGTTCGCTTGCGAAGTATTGCAGTATTATACTGACCCTGTGCTTCGTCTTGTTAACTATTGTCTTCATCATAGTTTGTGTCCATATATTTGCCAGAATTCTCTGTGTCATGTTTTTGCTTATCGCCACAGCCTAGTCCAAGTCATTGCCTGACCTTTTGCTGACCCTGACCTCGATCACTGCCTGACATTTTTAGATTGTTCATATGATCTTTGTGGACTGTTAATAAAAGGAACTGCATGTTTGCATTAAGCTTGCTTACAATATTTATGAGTCGCACAATTGTTGAAATAGACCCAATTCAACACAATTTTTAGAAGGTAAGTACTAAGTTTCAAACAAAGCAATGTATGTAAATTAAATTCATTGAGTGAGATAGATGTCATTAGACAGACCTTTAACGAGATGCAAGCGAAACACATTAGCTTGATGTAGCAGCTCCACTCCATCTGAAGGACTATGCAGCCTTGGCCTAGTGGTTAGGGAACCGGTGGCCTGGTGGTTTTATGACCAGAAGATCCCAGGTTTGATCCCTGCACAGGGCAAGACATGACTGAGGTGCCCTTGAGCAAAGCACCCAACCCCCCCCCTAACTGCTCCCTGGGTGCTGTGGTTTGGGTCTGCCCTCAAACACTTTCTCCTCCAAACAATGAGAGGAGATTCTTCTAAAAGTAACAACGGGGAAAAACCACAAACATCAGTCACTGAAAACTAATAAAAGCTATCATCTTAGATGTGTAGCAATGTCTCAAGGTGGCTTACTGAGAGGACATCTTCCTCGGAGACAATGAACATCAGTGACTCCATCAATAAGTGTGGCCCAGGGTATAAACCTGGAAGAATTTAAAGTCTATCACTCCGAGATCATGAGGAACCTTGTCAGTTGCTTGTCCTGCTACTGACTCGGGTACCACTGACATAAGAAATGCTTTTGTGGCAGAACACACATACACATACACATACATACAGTCATAACAGCTACTTAATTATCCTTTCAGGTGAAGGCATGCGGGATCTTTTGGGCAGCAACGTGATAGAAAGCAGATGGAACAGAGATGCCACAGCCGGTGCCACCGTCGAGGTTCAGTGGTACCTTAGTGACCTGAATATTCACTGCTGTTCTGGTTAATGAAGAAAGCTGTTTCTACTCACCTGTTCGACGTGCACTGGGTTTTTATGCACTGTTAGTGCTGTGTATATCCTTTTTAAATTATTAATAATAATAATTATTATTATTATATCAAATCAGTAATTAAATAATGCAAGAATAATAATCAATTTAAATAATAAAGGATAAAAAATATGACAATCCCTAGTGTAACG
>JAOVVF010002600.1:0-14681 GCA_028565595.1 Duopalatinus emarginatus | reverse complement strand
ATATACACTGTACATTGTGGTTTCTCTTTCTTTTACCCCAATAATTCATTTAAACAGACATGACAGCTATATGAAGACTGAAGCCACCTTTCCATCAGCCACCTGGTGCACAGCCAACAATCTGGGTCCGTTAGTTCCTGTGGTATTTGGGCTGCCAAATATGTTGTCCAACCAATTTCTGCATTTGAGTACCGTTATTAAGTGAAGCATTATATTATTATTTTTAAAAGTTTTACACAACTAATTCTTAGGTCAAGGTCATGCTTCTGGTGATCTGTGGTAGTTTTTTACACTGTTTGCCAATTCGCTTCTGATGGGTACCTAGTACTAAGGAGTTTCCTATCACATTCAACAGTTTTCCCATAACATTTAACACACTTCAAAACATTTAGAAACATGTACACATTCACACAACAGTATGTTTCTGTATTTTTAGCTCATTTTTATAGTTGATGTGGCTACTAAAAGTATTAGGGTTGTGGTACAGGAGCAAGTGATGCACAAAGTTGAGTATTATGCAACAAACCTTATGCAAATATATTTGATTTAGTAAGATTTTGATTTAAAGCTATCCTCATGTGCAAAGCACCAGATGATATGTAAATGTATTGACATCAGCAATTATTCAATAAACTTTAAGATACACAGTACTACTTTATTTTTATGAGCACTGCACAGTGTAAATTTGACTGAGAATAAAGTCTGTCTAAGTCTAAGGATTGGGCGGTACGACAGCATTACAGTATACTGAAGTATTTAAAGTTTGTGACAGTATTTTTTAATAAACCAAATTTCTGTCTTGTAACTGATGTGTTAGTGCACACACCAAAAATGAGCAATTTCAGTGGCTCCACACGTGCACTGGCCTCGCCTGCTGTTGTGGTGCATGGTTGTGGACCTCACATTTATATTAGATGATTTTAAGAGAGCTCATGCTGAACAAGGGTATTTCTCTGAACAGGCGTATTTCTTTGTTATCTGTTGTTTCAGAGGATAGGAATAAATACCTATACCGTTCTGACAGGATCACATGCCGTGTGTGAAAAGTAATAATGTTGAATAAATGTAGAATATACTCTCCTTTACTAAACAATGGCGCAGTTTTATTACCGCTGTTTTGAGCTTGTAAATTGAAAGTCATGAAGGTATTACACACTCCCTTATTAAGGCCTGTTATTCTCCTGTTTTGTGTGGATAGTGATTAGTGAGAGGTTATAATGGTTATAGTAATGCCTAAATGTTAGATGTTAATATGTATAAATGTGTAACTGATAGATGTTTATTACCTTTCAGCCAGTCAGGCTTCTAAACCAGTTAAATACTGGTTACCAAATTCTCATAAATACAATAAAAGTTTGTATCTTGCCCTGAGGAGAGAAGTCCTGAACCCAAGTCTAAACTCAAACCTGTCTCATGCCCTGAGGAGGGTAGCGCTGAACCCAAGTTTTTCTCTTGCCCTGAGGAGGGCAAAACTGAGTCAAAGTCTGCTTCCAGATCTGAGGTAGACACCTCTTAGTCAGTTCCCAGGTCTAATAAGCATCCCCACAATCCTGGGACTAAACTGAGTGGTTCCAGTTCCCTGATCCATCATCCACATGATCCCGGGCAGAAAGTGTGCAGTTCCATTTCCCTGATCTTGCTTTTACACGATCCCGGGTCAAGTTCCTTGATCCAGTTCCAGTTCCTTGATCCAGTGTCCACACAACCCACCCCTTAAACGGTAGGAGATCCACCCTAGAACTTGTTGGAGGGGACTAATACTAGTGAGGGCGTGAAGTGGGGGTGGGCTTGTAAAAAGTTTATAACTATTGAAATGTCTGATTTACCCTGTTTTTTGGATACCCTGCTTAGGACTATTCATATGTCTTGTTTTAGGTTCCTGTTTGTATTCGCCCTGTTTGGTTTCAGTATTGGTTTCAGTTTAGTGTTGTTTGGTCGTGTTTTGTTTATATTAAAAGTCATTCCATGCACTTACGTTCTTTCCCTACTCACAGACCAACAACAATAAAGAAATCAGAAAAGGATTCTTTATAGGTTTTCTTACAATGTATGTTTAATAAATCACAAATGCACAAAGTACAAACAGAAAGTTATCAATAAAATTGTCCATGTTAAGAGACATTAGCAGCTACTAAGTTAGCAACTAGCATAACAGCTAACTGCTAATAAAATAAGTTAATCAACAAAAATATTACAAGCAAGTAATGCTATGCTATGTACTTTGTGCATTTCTGATTCTGATACTGCATCCTTTTCTGATTTAAAATTAACTGAACTTGCCAATGTCACATCCGAGAGGGCTCCTCCACATTATGTCAGACTCCACCAGTGCTAGCTGACTGCGCTGTTTTTCCCACACAAGCTGAAGTGGCTCAGTGCTCAAACTATTCCTCTCCATCACAACCAGTTTAAATGCTTTTTCAAAGCACACCTTCAGCCACACAGCACTGACTTAATTCGAGCTGGTATTGATGCAGGCTAGGCTTGAGGACACATGCAACATTTATTTCTTTACCACATCAATTTAAGTCAGTATCATTAGCTCTGCTGTCACAATTCATGCACAGATCAAGCCCTGAATATACTTCTGGTTTTAAAAATATGACTATCAACATGCCCCAACACATTATGTTTTACTGCCCTCCCAAACAAAGCAGTTGAAAACCGGAGCTAATTATTAGCCAGCTCAAGTCAGCAGATCTACACAAAGCTTTTTCTTTTTGACTCTGCATTCCAGAAATACACTAGAAAAAATATTGGTGCAAGTCATGGATTTCAATTTTTCCTTATCTGATTCTTTAAATGGAACTCTCAATTTTTGCATACCCAACCACAAGGAAGAATTAATAAACTTTCAGCAGGTATCACATAGTCAAGTAGTTTTTTATTGTAATTTTAACCATACACAGTGGTGTACAGAACACAGTGAAACGAAACAATGTTCCACCAGGACCAAGGTGCTACATTGAACAATAACTACACAATAGAACGTAAAGTGCACATTGGCATGTGCAATGACACAAAACTATTTACAATAAATACACAAGAGAAAATACACAAGACAATTTACAATATACAAAAACCATTAACATTAAATATAGGGAGGGAACAGTGCAGATAGCCCACTGGTAGTGGGAGCAATAAGGTGCAGTTATGACCTTTATTTTGCATAGATGTTTACATTGTGTTTATCAGCAGTATCGTCCATTTTTGGTATAAATATAAATGTGTGCATATGAGTGTGCTCAGTCCAGTCACTGAAATGTGTGCAAATGATCAGACCAGACTCTGATTGTTGAGAAGTCTGATGGCTTGGGGAAAGAAGCTGTTGCACAGTTTGGATGTAAGGGCCCGAATGCTTCGGTACCTTTTTCCAGACGGTAGGAGAGTGAAGAGCGTGTGTGGGGGTTTGTGTTGTCATCCACACTGCTGGTTGCTTTACAGATGTAGCATGGAATGTAAATGTCTGTGATGGTGGGGAGAGAGACACTGATGATCTTCTCTGCCATCCTTACTACCTGCTGCAGGGACTTGCGATTCCCAAATGTGATGTGCAGTTCCCAAACCAGGCAGTGATGCAGCTGTTCAGGATGCTCTTGATGGTTCCTTTGTAGAATGTGGTGAGAAGGGGAGGTGGGAGATGTGCCTTCCTAAGCCTTCCTAAGTACAGACGCTGCTGGGCTTTCTTGGTTATGGTGCTGGTGTTAAGGGACCAGATGAGATCTTCTGTCAGGTGAGCTCCACAGCGGAGCGGTTAATGTATAGTGGAGAGTGATCATGACTTGTTTTCCTGAAGTCAGCAACCATCTCTTTGGTCTTGTCTACATTCTGAGTCAGTTGTTGGTTTTACACCAATTTGATAACTGTTGAACTTCCTCTCTGTATGCTGACTCATTGTGCTTGCTGATGAGACCCACCACAGTCGTGTAATCTGCAAACTTTATGATGTGATTTGAGCTGTGCATTGCTACACAGTCATGAGTCAGTAAAGTGAACAGAAATGGACTGAGCACACAGCCTTGGGGGGGCCCAGTGCTCAGCATGGTGGTGCTGGAGGTGTTTCATCCGATCTGGACTGACTGAGGTCTCCCAGTCAGGAAGTCCAGGATTCAGTTACAGAGGGAAGTGTTCAGGCCCAGTAGGTACAGCTTTCTGATCAGGTGCTGAGGAATGATTGTGTTGAATGCTGAACTGAAGTCTATGAACAGCATTCGAACATAAGTGTCCTTATTGTCCAGGTGGGTGAGTGCCAGGTAAAGGGTTGTGGATATGGTGTCATCTGTTGAGCGGTTGGGATGGTATGAAAACTGCAGGGGGTCTAGTGAAGGAGGCAGCAGGGTCTTGATGTGCCTCACGACAAGCCTCTTGAAGCACTTCATGATAATTGGTGTGAGTGCAACGGGACAGTAGTCATTGAGGACACTAAAGACTTCGTTGGCACGGGTATGTTGGTGGGTATGTTGGTGAAGACTGTCAGCTGGTCAGCACATTTCCTGAGCACTCTACCAGGAATGTTGTTTGGTCCCGCAGTTTTCGTGGGTAAACTCTGCGTAGAGTTTTTCTCACATCAGCTGCTGTAAGGCGCAATACTTGGTTATTAGGAGGAGGGGTGGTCTTCCTCGCTACCACATTGTTTTGTGTCTCGAACTGAGCGTAGAAGTCCTTTAGCGCACCTGGAAGGAAGGCATCACTGTCACAGGCAAGTGGTGTTGTCCTGTAGTTGGTTATGGCCTGGATTCCCTGCCACATGCATTGTGTGTCACTGCTGTCAGTGACACACAATGGATGCTGTCTTTGGCTGTGGATGCTCTGGCCGTGCACGCGCTTTGCCCCTCTGATGGCCCGGGACAATTCGGCCCTTACTTTTCTTAGGGCCGCCTTGTCTCCGGCTTTGAAGGCAAAGTCTCCAACCTTCAGCAGAGCACACACCTCTGCAGTCACCCAGGGCTCTTGGTTGGGACGTTTGGCGATGGTCTTTGAGATGGTTACATCATCTATGCACTTGCTGATGTAGCTGGTCACAGATGAGGTGTACTCCTCCAAGATTGTGGTGCTGCTGTAGGTTACAGCCTCCTTTTGCCTGTCAGTGTGCTCAAAACAGTCCTGAACAGCAGAGATGGCTCCTGATGGCCAGGTTCTCAGCTGCTTTAGAACTGGTTTTGATCATCTGATGAGCGGTCTGTAAGCTAGAATTAGCATAACAGAGATGTGATCTGAGTATCCGAGGTGAGGGCGGCTTTGTGCATGGTATGTGTTGTAATGTTTGTGTAGACAAGGTCCAGCATGTTCTCTCCTCTCGTTGCAAAGTTCACATGTTCAAATGTTCACATGTGGAATTTAGGGAGAACTGACTTAAGATTCACATGGTTAAAATCTTCAGCAACATTAAATGTCCTAGTTTGTGGAAGCCCTGGCTTCTCAGGGCATCAAATACTGACCCAATTTTCCCATCAGGTCCAGCACTTGACACTGGTATCTCAGCCTGCATCACCAGCTAAGCCCAGCAGAGCACACTCACACGTCTCAGCATTGGAATGCTACACCAGAGACCCTAAGGAGTATCCGTTTGGAAAACTGCTGCATCAGCCACCCAACCATTGTCCCCATGCCAATTCTATGTTGCCACCAATAAGCTCATTCAACTGGGATCATTTAAGTTAAGGACCGTGAACGAGAGGGAAGGTGCACCCAGGAACTATGCTTCTACTGTGGGGCTGCAGATCATCTCCTTGCCCACCGCACTTCCAAACCCATGCCACACCTTTCCGTAACTCCCTGAGCGAATGGCTCTGTCTGCCTGCTCTCATAGATTTCAGGGCGGAGGGGATTTTTATAGACGCCGTAATTATGAGGCAACTCAGCATGGTGCGTGATCTTCAGAAGTTCCTGAGCCAACTTCTACCAGCATTTCATCAGAGCCTTTAGCAGTGTTGCCAACCCTCTTACCAACCTACTTGGGCGCCCCACCCTTATGATGGAACCTGCAAATGGAGTCCGCCTTCACTGATCTCAAGTCAGCTTTTACCACCACACCCATCCTCACCTGGCAAAACCCTATATTGTAGAGGTGGATGCATCAGACACTGGAGTGGGAGCCATTCTGTTACAAAGGGCAGGAGAGAAGCCCAGACTCCACCCACTCACATTCTTTTCCAAAAAACTGAGCCCCGGCTCAAAGAATGGCAAGGTGAACGCCCTCTCCCTAATGTACTCCAACACCAACACCATCTTGCCACCCACATGCTTCCTCCAGTCGGTCGAGTGAAAACTGGACTGGAAAATCCCTGCCCAGACCCACGTCAGGACCCCAGCATCATGCCCAGCAAAGTTCTTCTTCATCCCTGCAGCCACCCGCCACAAGCTTTTTACATGGGCTCACTGCGCTCATGTGTCTGCGCCCATGTGTCTGCGGAACCAGACACCCAGGCATTTAACGCACCTTCGAGGTCCTCCAAGCAAAGTTCTCATGGCCATCCATGCGCAGTGATGTTCAGCACTACATTAGGTCCTGAACAGAATGTGCCCAGAGAAAGACACCCAGAACTCTGCTGTCAGGTAAACTACTGCCTCGTCCTGTCCCACAACATCACACATAGCAGTTGATTTTGTCACTGATGTCCCTGAATCCAAGGACAACACCACAACCCACATAGTCTACTGGTTCTCCAAATCAGTCCGGTTCCTCCCCCTACCAGGACTATCTAAAGCCTGGAGAATGACTGAACTATTATTTAAGCATGTCTTTCGCTACTTCTGACTCTGTCAGTAGACATTGTCAGTGACCAGGGACCCCAGTTCATCTCTAGACTCTAGAAGGGCCTCATGGAACGCTTGGGCATCATGTCGAGTCTCACCGCCGGCTATCACACCTAGTCCAACGGACAAATGGAGTGGTTTAACCAGGATTTGGGGCGGTTCCTGTGCACATCTATCACAGCAACCCCCAAGACTGGTCTTAGTATGACTGGTGGGAAAAATACTCCCAGAACTCTGTCATTCTGCCACCGGAATCACACTGTTCCAGTGTGTACTGGGCTTCTCTACCCCTGGGATGCCACACCCACTGACAACCCCACAGTCAACGCTTGGTTCAGACGGTGTGAGTAGGTCTGGTCCACCACCCACCAACACCTCCAGAAAGCAGTGGACCAAATGAAGTGTCACGCTGATCGCCATCGTGAAGAGATACCACTGTTCCAGCCTGGTGATCATGTCTGGCTGTCCACACAGAACCTGCTCAAGACCTGCAAAAAGTGAAGTGCCCGCTTCATTGGTCCCTACAAAATTATAAAAGCTATTACCCCAGTGTCATACCTGCTCGACATGCCTGCTCACTCCTGGTTGTCTTCCATGTCTTCCATCTGAAGTGCCATTTTCCTGGACCCCTGGCATGTGACACCAGTACCGAGGGCTCTCCTGTGCTGTTGGATTTTAATGGTCAGCCCATCTATTCCTTCAACCAGCTCCTGGACTCGAGGTGTTGTGGTGGGGATCTTCAGTATCTGGTAGCATGGGAGGGCTATGGCCCTGAGAAGCACTTTTGGATATGTGCGCGGGACATCCTTGACCTCATGCTCTGCACTGACATTCATTCCTGGTACCCCTGGAAACCTGCTACTGAGTACAGGAGGGACTACAGAGTGACAAGAGTCACTCTTTCTTTAGCGTGTTCAGACTCTAATCACCGAGCCAATCAGAAGCCGGGGTTTCCCGCCAACTTCCGTTTATAAATCCCAGACTTCTGTGGATTCTGTATTGTTCTTGCCCTGGTTTACCTTGCGAGGTAGACCAAGGGTCATAATCCGGTCACAGTCAACAACCTACTTGGCTTAAAATGTAACTTTAAATGTAATGAATATAAAATATATATATAATTTAATCTTGTTGAATTATATTATGTATACACAAACTTTTTTAGATGCACAGTGTTTGCAGGCACATCAAGCTCTCTGCATCTAGTTTTAAGTACGGCAGTTGGAATCAACCAGTGAAAGCCTGAGAGCTTCATTTGCCAGAGATTCTTAAATCTAGTTTAAAGGGCAAATGTAGACACAAATAATATTAATACATCAATAAGAAATGATTTTGTATAATAATAAACATAATAATCTTCATGGATGCACACAGTTTAAAAATATAACAACAGTTTAACAGTTTAATGATAATAATAAAGAAACAAACTTTAATTTTAAATTTGACTGATTTTGAGTTGTTGAGTGTAGACATGTCCATGCCATGACAATCCCTTAATAATGTTTAACAGATTATTTGGTATGCTTTCATGAGCCCTTTATTTATTTCGATTACTCTTCTTTTTCCATCATTCTGGTACAAGTTATTCTTGGTTTCATGTTTCCAAACAATCATGTTTCAGAACTGGGCAGGCTTTCTTAGATGTTTTCTAGCAAAGTCTAATCTTATTGTCTTGCATCCTGCTCTAAAACCCTCTGTATTAGAGGGTTAGGACAGGGCAAGGCCATTACAGTATGTGAATAAATGACAGCCATCTGCTCCTTTCAGAAGAAATTAGAGATGTTCTATGAAGACCCTCAGGGAGGCTATGCACACTTCCCAACAGTGCAGGAGCAGGTTCAACAAAAGAAAGATGCATCTTCTTTTGTTGTCTTTGTTGACAAGCTGTTTGTAAATTTCAGCAAATGTTTTGACATTTTCAGCCTTGGACAGCAGCTCACCCTGTTAATTTAGAATCCTTTTCTTATAACCAATTAAATGATGGTACTGGTATGCTCAAATATATACTTTTTTTTTCTTTTCTAACACTTACTGATATTGAAAAAAATCTTTTTCAGAGCTGCTCCTTGAGTTCATGCATCAACTGCCAGCATTTGCCAACATGACCATGTCGGTGAAGAGAGAGCTGTGTACAGTCATGGTTTTTGAGGTTGTAGAACAGGCTGGCACCATCATCCTGCATGACCAACAGCAGGTAAATGCACATCCTTTTGCTGGTTAAGTTTGTTGTGTTTCTATTAACAAATGAATAGGGTTTGTTAGAATCACCTGGGTACCTTCATGTGTATGTGTGCATGTATGATAAAGTGAAAAGTACAAGGTATATTCAAAGCATATGCAATAAATGGTGCTATAATAAAGATTTCCGCAGAACCTTCTTGCAGCATTTTTTTTGCTGGGTTACCACTAGTTTCAAAGAAAACAAGAAAAGAGATATCCCACATCTCTGTAGCTTTCTGTTTAATTAATACATGATATGAAATAAACTTCCACTGTTATGGTTGATGCAAACATGAAACAATGGAAAACATGAAACTTGTTTCTGTTCACATATAGAAAAATGAGAGATTGTTACAAACAGTAGACAGTTTTGTTAGTAACTTGTGATGTGACTGAAGTGTAGAACGCTCTCCTTACTTTGAATGTAGAATCTGACAAACATCACCAAAAGATATGTTTCCGGTACTGTATGCATACGTATATCAAACATTCATGTTGGTCCCAGACCTTAGAAGGTTGCATCTCAGCACTATAAGAAAAAAAAGTTAAAAATGAAAACTACAATTAGCGAGTGATCTTTTCCTTACAACATAGGCATCAATTTGTGAAAATTAAATCAGTCATGTGGGGCAGTACATATTTAATCCATTTTTCCCAGTATGAGCAAAATTGTTTCAATTTACAACTGACAACTGCTTTTACCTATTTAGTTTCATAGACGGCAACTGTAATTTTTATCCATACATTTTAAGTCCAGCTATCCTGTATTATTATTTTCCTAGTAAGCTTTTTTAAGCAGCCAACAGCAGTATATTAATTACATAGTGTTTTTAACTATGTCTGATGTATATATCCAACATCTTACTCAATAGGTTTCTATATAAATCTTAGAGGACAGGTTCATGCCATGGTTCAAGCTGCTGATCAGCGTCTTAGGGATTCCGCTTATGATTTATAAAACCTTTTGTCCAAAGTGGCATCCCAAGATGGCTGAAGTGGCAACCTGAGATGGCAACCTTAGAGTAAATTACATTGAACCCAACAGGTCTATGTTGTTTTCAAAACAAGGCCGCCTAGACCTTTCTATTGTTGACTGCCCCAATGCTGTGTGTGTGTGTGTGTGTGTGTGTGTGTGTGTGTGTGTGTGTGTGTACACACATCATTGGGGCAGAATGTTTCTATATTTTTGTTTGGCTCAGCGAACAGACACAGTCTCAATATGGTGAAACCTAGGTGACGAATAGCAACTAGCAGACGGTTGGGGTAACCTGTTTGTCTGCTCCCTGGCCTTGGCTCTGGACTACCATGAATTAACTAGGCCTGTTCCAAGACTATGTCCTCTGCTGCATAAACTGAGAGCAGCACCTTCCCAGGTGGGATGGATACCATCCTGCCTTAACAGGCCAGCCTTGCTCTCAAAAGTACTCCACTGGTCTATAAAGCCCACACTGTTTAACACCACTTGGACATCTAGCAGTTCAGCAACCATAACCTGCTGGAAGCTCATTGGACATCGCCTTCACTAATTTACACACCTCTGTGACTTAAATTTTTAGTAGGGTTTACAGTACTGTGCAAAAGTCTTAGGCATACACAAAGAAATGTTGTAAAAATATTTTTACTATTTGAAAGAAAAACACTTCAATGAGCAGTAAACAGTAATAGACCAAATAAAGTCAGGATTAGGTGTGCCTAACCTTTACTTTTCTGTTAAATAATAGTCCCAGGTTAGGATGATATGGTTTTATTAGCAAATTAGATTATCAGTTTTACTGAGTGTTTCGGTGAATCTGCAACAATTTTTCTGGAGGGACTGACTGTCACTCTTCTTCCTTCATTGTTCATTTTTTTTCATTTAATAGACTTTTTTTTACTTCTTCCTCTTATTATTATTATTATTATTATTGCTGTTGTTTATAATCTTTGGAAAAAAAAAATTACCGACTCAGTAATGCAGAATTCATAAAATGTCTATAACAAAATCTGTACTAAACACAATATAGGGTGCCAAAGACTTTTGCACAGTACTGTGTATCATTAACTCCTACGTGAAAAACTATTTTTGAGAACCTTTGCTTGCCTAGGACACTAATATTACCTGCTATGTCCTGCACCCTGGCTCCTGGTATGCACTGAACTGAATCCGCTGGTGCCCCAAAAGGCATAGATAATTTCATGTGTCTCATGGTAGAGTCTCTTTAATGAGAACTCATTCAGGTTTCTCAGCAGGTGTCTCACTGAGGAGAGCAAACATGTTGGACACACAAAGCAGAGCGGAATGGTGCTCCTTTGGGCAAGCCAGGATGCCGCTGTGTCATCAACCGTTCGCCCCACTGTTAGGGCTCTGATGCCAGAGAAGGGAGATTTTTATCTCCGCTGAATGTTTGACATGATGAGTTAAAAGTACCTTATTTGAACTTGGTGATTTTTTTCAAACAGATGAGTTGTGTCCGTGTCTGTTTTAGAATTAAAAAAAAAAAAAAAAAAAGCAATGCTCAACTAAAAAGCTAAAAATAATAACACAGCAGAAAAGAAAAGTAAAAAACAGCAGTAGAAAGATGATGAAGCAAAATTAATGTAGAAAAAAGGGGAACAGTAAAAATAACTCGCCGACACAGTCAACCGAGCTCCCGATCTTCTCATTGGTTAGCCATGTTTTTTTTCTCGTTTTCTTTTCTGTGATTTTCTTTTCACCCAGTAGACATGAATAATACGATTTGTATTATTTTATCATAATTCTTTGTTAAATTGTATTATTTGTAGCAACATATTACGCTTAGCATCTATATTTGTAGAGCTGCAATAATAACTAATTTATTTACAATGTTAAAACGAAAATGTTTTACTAAGCCGATAAACAAACATAAGCCTAATCATCTTATGACTTTAAGGCAACTTTTTCAAGCTCCCTTTTATGTCATGTCATTTCACAAAAGCAAAGATGATTTATAATGGTAAAATGCAAACTTGTTTTAAAAAGTGGATAATTATCAGGAGTAGTTTATAACATAAAAAATGAAAATGTTTTACATAGCAGATAAACATTTAATGAAAGATTTTTTGTTTGTCTCGTGCACGGGCATAACCAATCATTATATTGCTTAGAGAGTTTGCATTAATTCTGTAAATGGTAACCTATTCAATATAATAACACATTTTGAGGGTGCTTAGCAGGTGATAAAGGTTGATTATGGTGTAGACAGGATGTTATGATCATTGTATTCACAATTGCATTTGTAAGACATTAAAAACTATAAATTAGTCCAATGGTATGTCTGCAGTTTACACTGTTGGGTGGCTACATGATTGCACAATGTATTGTTTGCATTGGCCTGGAATGCTATGTATCCTACCACAAATGCTGGACTTCCTATAGAACATTAATGACAATGGTTTAGGTTCAGGTTCTGAAATTGAGTATGGTGGGGACTCATTTCTCAAGGCACTAGATGGTACGGTTTTGGCTAAAAAAAACAGCTGGCAGCACTTGAGATAAAGCATGAGTGTGCAGTAGGACAGAAACCCCAGGGCGTATGTTATGCCAAGGACAGTAACACATGTCCATTGATTGACACAGAAATTCAGCATTTAAATATTTCCTGTTTCTGTTATATCCGGTCTAAGCATGTATAAATAACCCTGTAACAGTGAAAATGGCTATTTATTAAAGTTTGTCCTGTAAGTGATAATTTCTAGGAGCAATATGAATTTGTCACTGAAACACTTTTCCATCGCACACTTTCAAAACATCAGCAGTCCCTTGTTCTCTTACCTTCTGTAATGGGCAGTTGAAAAATGATACCTGGCACAGTTGTTAGTTGGGATCATACCTGGGCTACTGTTCAAGGTTTAAGGATGTTCAAAATTTCATGTTTGAACTGACAGTGCAAAAAAGGCAACAGCATTTAGACAAGTGATTTTTTTTCTTTTTTTTCAGAATTGTACTTATTTTAGGACATTGTTTATTACAGTTGATTTATTTTATTTATATTATTATGTTCATATTTAAATTTATATTATTTTATTCAGACTCATAAAGGAACCCATTCTCATTTGGGTGACACAGATTATTGCAATTATTAATGAAAGTTTATTTATAGTTATATGCTGGTGTTCTATAGACCGTCCATGTTGGGTCAGATGAGACAGGCAGGGTTGGGGAGCAGGAGGAATAACCAGCGGCCAGCTAACCGGAACAACCTGCCCTATTTCATGTCTTTGTTTAATTCAGAGTGTTGCACAAGCAACAAACTAATTGGTCTTCGCTTTTACTTATTCCAGCTTTCAAGATATCTGTTACGTTCTGGTGAGTGAGTCTATAAAAATATTCACTGAAGCAGGGGTAGGATGTAAGCATGGGCGGAGCCAGACATTTTAAACAGCAAGAGCTTAGCCCAAATGTCCAGACATCTCTTTTAAAAGCACATCCATGGTTTGTTTTGCAAAAAAAGAGGCACAAAGTTCTGGCATGTCTCCTGTTTTAATGGGTCAGAACACCACCTTTAGTTCTCTTTGGCAGTCAGACACCAATCTTACGAGCCCCCGTGCTTCATCATTCACATTAATCAGAGCACTCTCTCAAGGGTACTGGCATTATCGAGCAAGCTAACTGCAGCTAACATGTAGCCTACTACATCTACCAATTCACACACTCACTGGTGTGGAGTTACCTGAAACACCTGCCTGCTGGTCACCAGAGGTCCATGCTGAACCACGTTCTGTGGCTGGCTGCTGTCATTCGCTCCTTTTTAGAAACCTTATGTCCAGACTCCACCACTGACAGGCTGACAGGTTTGTCTGATCTGGGGCCTCATTTATAAAGGGTGTGTACGCACAAAAACGGGCCTGAAATGTGTGTATGCAAGTTCTCATGCAGAAATTGTGATTTATAAAGAAATACTTGGCGTGAAAATGAGCATACATTTATGCAAGGTTTGCAGCCCTTTAGAAGATTGCGGAGAGCAAGCTGGTACAGCTGGTACAGCAGAGAATTACATGCGCAAAGAAGTAAATGCGCAAACCACCCTCACAGATATCAGTTCATACCACATAAATCAAGATTAAGAGAGAAGATTAGGAAAGATTAACACTTACTTGTTTAAGCATTATTTAATGTAAATATTCTTATAATATTTTGGTCTGCCGTTATAAAGTTTCAATGCTTGCCGTGTATTATTCTACTTTATATGTACAATATGAAGTATTATTTTTACACTAGATTGTGCTGATGTAAGTATATGTAGTATATTTGAGTAACACGTATTAGATCAACTTTACCTCAGAAAAGCCGCTAGTCACGTAGTTGTCTGGTGTAGAACTATCCAGAATCTGCAGCGTGCGCTTTCCGCCATGGTAGTAGAAAGTGGATGAATTAATATGGATATGAATTAATAACCTAATATCCAAGTGTATATGTGCAACAGATTGTTTATTTATATGTGATGACTAGTGTATGACACAATCGGCTCAAATCTGTACAAGCTTACTCAGACCATATCAGCTCTGTGGGAATCGGCTCTTATATATTTTGTCGATACATCACTTGACGAACTTTGACCGCTCCAATTCCAATGTGCCAATGCCGACTCACTGCCAAGTCAGACACACCAGCCGAGCTCGGGCCAATACTTCATGTTAGCTGGATGTTTGTTGTTTTGCCTTGCAATTTAAAATCTAAAGGCACTACATTTGCATCTTATTATATTACA
>JAOVVF010002361.1:0-11050 GCA_028565595.1 Duopalatinus emarginatus | reverse complement strand
TCTCACCCACTGGTCTCACCCACTGGTCTCACCTAATCTCACTCATTGGTCTCACCTGGTCTCACCTAATCTCACCCACTGGTCTCACCTAATCTCACCTGATCTCACCCATTGGTCTCACCTGATCTCACCCACTGGTCTCACCCGCTGGTCTCACCTGATCTCACCCACTGGTCTCACCTGATCTCACCCACAGGTCTCGCCTGATCTCACCCACAGGTCTCGCCTGATCTCACCCACTGGTCTCGCCTAATCTCACCCACTGGTCTCGCCTAATCTCACCCACTGGTCTCGCCTAATCTCACCCACTGGTCTCACCGTGTCTCACACACAATCAAAATCCTGAACACCACTAAACCCTATACTATAACACTATAACCCCATCACACTAGCACTAAACCCTACACTATACCACTATACCACCAGCCCCTGCACACTACCATGTTTACCAGAGGCACTAGTACAAGTGCCCTACAGGCACACGCGCCCTTGTTTGTGCAGTTGTCCGTAACAAGCTGAAAAATCAGACAGCCGGTCTTTCACCTGTTAACATTGAAACAGTAAAATTAAGATATGGTTATATGTGGCACAGTATTAACCCGACGGTGTTGTTAACCACACGCCAAGGTTAGAAGGTTTAGAAGGTTTCGGTATGTGTGTTGCTATGGTAACCATAATTCTGCAACACTGTTTTCAAGATGTTATAATAATAAAAGTGATTTGAGAGTATTATGCTGATGTTTATGGGGTCAGGGACGCCACAGAAGATCCACAGAAGGATCTGAGACTAACATCTAGATCCCGGATACCACAGAACATCCTCAGAGCTCATGTGTCTCCCTGTGCCTCGACGGAACAGAGCCGTTAAGCAAGTGGTGTTAATGTTATGGCTGCTTAGAGTACCTCCTTATATGAACTGATGAACTTCCTGTAATTGAACACGTATTGGAAGGAGTCTCCAGTGTCAGTGCTTTGATGTAGTAAAAGGTGATATTGCTCTGTATCAAATCAAGTGTAAAAGAAATAAAGCACTCAAGAACTCGGTGTGATGTAAAAACGTTATTATTTTCTACACCAGCACAACCCTGAGATGTTTCATTCCTTAAATAAATGCCCCTTTTCCTTTCAGGTTTCCTGCCCCGGGTGATTAAAGTTGCTCCGGCGTGCGCCATCATGATCAGCACGTACGAGTTCGGGAAAGCTTTCTTCCGCAAGCACAACGAGGAGCAGAGAGGTGGCTGAGATGCTCAGAGCGCCGCCGCAGAGCTGCATGATGACTATCCGCCCCGGACTGACCTGCCTTTAGCTCGGCCTTGGCATGCGTCCCGTTCTTATCTCCACAGGTTCTGGGCGGCAGGGCTCAGGCTCTCAGGTTCAGTTCAGTTTTTGCTGAGCAGGCCGTAGTTATTTATTTATTTGTCTTTCCTGCCACGAGACGTGCTGCATTGCAGTAAGACTGCAGCGCATGGGAAACGCAGCACCCAAGCATGCTGGGGAAGACGGAATTCCTGCATTTATTCCTGCATGCACGGGTGCTCTGAGGGAACATTTTATTTAGTGGATGAATTGATCCGGGCTGTGAATTGGGTCCCTGGTTCCACACGGCCTTCATGTGTGTTTACGTACAGCAAGGCAAGTCTGCAGTAGCAGATTAGTGGCTGGTGTTCATACACTGCCCTCTAGTGTGCATTTAATGTAAATACATCAGAGAAGAATGGAGGAATATAACAGAGTTCAGTACTGAAGCAGAGCTGTGGTGTGCTCAATGGGTCCTCATCGATTCCCCTTAATGATTTAAACGTTCACGTAACAGGTGACCGTTCAAATTACTAATGTCACACACCAGCATCTGTTTAAGAAAAGCACATTGTAACTGTTATCGCTCCTTTGGACGCTTTTAACTAGCCTGATCACAATGCCTTCTGGGTAATTTCCATCCCTGAAGTCTGCACAGACCTTGTCTTGATCTTTGTAGCTATGAAAACGGTACGAAAACCGATCTGAGAAACACGATCTGGATCTGTCTGAAACGTAGCTGCACCTGAGCCAACGACGAGGACCTCCAAATGAGCGAAATAATAATAATAAAAAATAATCAGTACCATGTAGCTTATTTATAATTTATTACATCATTCATTTGGTGGATTTTCTTTTTTTTTTTTTTTTTTTTTATGCATCCTGGACGCTTTCCTGATGAACCCTTGTTTTTAAATACATGACTAAAGCCAGACTCCTGGCCGTTTTTTTTTTTTTTTTTTTTTTTTTTTTTTTTTTTTTTTTTTTTTTTTTTTTTTTTTTTTGGCTAATGTTAAAACTTGGTTGTTTTTAAAGGAAGTTGCAGAACAGGTTTATAACATTCAGCATCATTTCAGCCTAACCGATCGAGTGTTTTATGTCCTTATGTGGGAAATAAAACTGCTTTTTGTATTGTACATCCAGGTTGTCAGGCAAGTATAATACTAGCTAGCTGGAACTAGCACAGCTGACCTGATGTCAGTGAAGTTTATTGTACTTTTATTAAAACGTATGTGGGAAATGAATACGTTCACGAGCCTATGAAGAGCTTATGAAGTGTCACAGCCGTATGATCGTTTCATTACTTTTATTTAGTCTGGAGAAGGATGAAGACTTGATCCCGTAATATGCATTTTAGCAAGCCAATAAAGCGAGTCTAGTGTCATTCGAGTTCGAGTGTCATTCGTACGTACAGTATGAGAAGTGATTTGCTTTTAAACTTAACAGGAGCACAAACACTGCCAAAAAATAATATCGTGATGTATTGTGCAACTGATGAGTATCGGTACATTCCTTTAGCTTTTCACTTTCACCTGTACTTTATTCTTCGTCTTCATTCTGGCTCCTGATTGGCACAAACTGAAACACATCTGTTGTATCTGTTGTATCATGAGTTTGAATCCCAGGTGATGTACAGTACTGTATTTCCCTGACTTTTCCTTCCATGTCAATACAGTGACTCCGCCCAGTCATGGGCGTCCGAGGGCTCATGCATACAGAAGTGGGCGGAAGTGCCCACTTTTCCCTGTGACTGTGTTACACGACTTCATGGTGATGCATGAGTAAGCGGCTTAAAAAGAAGCAGAGACGGACATCACAGGAGAGACATGTCTCCATCCAAGTGGGAACTGGATATGACTACATTAGGGAGAAAACTGGGAAAATAATAATAACAACAATTCTGCCAGAGTGAAAAATCATTACGACTTGAACTCCACTTTTAAAGCACTACAATGTTTTTTAAGCTTTAATGGCCTTCAGTGTTGTGCAGACGGCATTAGTATGTCGTCTCTCTGTGGCGTCTCATAAATCGTCTTGTGGACTTGTTTGGTGTCTCAGAAAGACTTGTTGATGTGTTTCTGGCGCACGGTTATTTATAAACACGCACAAAAGGAATGTCGGAAATTTAAACAGTCGTTTCATTCCAAATCCCATTTTAATTGAATATGGATCCACTTTTATAGTCCATCAAACTTATTGTGCTACTTCATTTATGCAATATTTTATATTCAAATGGGATTAACGAGTAAATTAAATTAAATTTCAGATTAAATTTCTGGATAGTAATGTAGCGTGTAAATAAACAAAATAATAATTACAGTCAAATGAACTGTTTTGGTGATTTCTCGGTCAATTCACGTGCCTGTATTTGTCTATTAAAGGTCCTGAAGTGCGACTTGGTAGAGCTGAGTTACATTTAGCCACGCCCACAAAACTCCATGAAAGGTAAAATCTCAGCGCAAAAATGGTATGCTAAAAATTTCCAGCAAAGCAGCTCAGCCACAGCAGCTCCCACTAGAGGTCTGCACTGGGATTGGGTTCCGCTCGGTCATGCTGGGTACCGACGCAAATCTCGCGAAAACGGGCGGTTTGTACTTATCTGCGGGCGGGAACGGGCGGCTAAAACAAAACACTGTGTGATTATAGACTATAGCCTAAAGGTAATTTCAAATAAATAAAATACAGAGAATGAGAATAGAATATAAAACTGCCTTTATTTCATTTAAAAACTACATGAAAATAATGAAATAGGAGCGCTATTCCTGACAAGTGTGTCAAAATCTGCAGGTCAGGAAAACAAAACAAACCCCAAGAATCTCTTTATTATTAATGTCATATATTAGGTTTTCTCCTGCAGAATGGAGAAGACACAAAATCAATGCATCTCTATCAATGTGCTGGAATAATTCTCATAACTTTGTGGGTTGCGGGTGGGCGTGGACATGCACTTCGTGGGAATGGGCGGGACACGTTGCACACAAGTTGCGGTCGCGGGTGCTAATGGTCAGATTTTCGGTGGGAGCGGGACGAAAAAACAGGTCCGTGCAGTTCTCTAGTGACGATCAGTATATGACCAAATATTAACATAGAAATATTGACATAGCATTGGTTGCTAAATGCGCTAAGAAATATAAGTTCTTGTCAGAACCATAAAATGTGGTTAGCATTTGACGCTAAATGTAATGACAGTAATTTTAGCTGTACCGAGTGTTTCCCTGGGAAATGTTGACGATGGCGGTAATTAGTCATGGAAGACCATGAGCATGAGGTGATGGATGTGTTTACATTCGAGTTTTTTTTTTGGTTTTCCTCTAGAGATATTTGCAGTCTGTAGCCGTCTGTGTGTCTGATTCAGTTTTTCTTGTGTTACTTCCTTCCCTGATCTGATCTCCATTGTGGATTTAGTGGTTTTGTACGGAAGCGTATTACTGCCAAGTGTAATACAAAAAAATCTTCAGCATAAACATCTCGGCTGTGTCCAAAATCGCGTACTTCCATACTGAACAGTACGCAAAAGCAGGACGCGAGTGTGATTAGTGTGTCTGAATGTGCAGTACGCATCAAGCAGTACATGAAAAGTTTCCGGATGATGAACTGCAATGGGAGACATTTTTCAGTATGTGAACTGAGCACACTGTTCTGTATCCCATAATGCAATTCAAACAGCGCAGACGTTCAGAACTGAAACATAAAAGTATTTTTATTTTAATCATTTCTATATTAATAATTTCTTCTGAGGTAAAAAAACCAAAAACATTCTAAGGTTAAAAAAGTAAATTTGGGGATTTAAAAACAGCTGTGATGTGACATCATGCGTCACATGACATTGGACAGACGGCGGATCTAGTGTGTCCGAGGCTGTGCATACTGCTCACTCTCATACTGGAATTGTGTACTGATTTAACAGTAAAACAGTACACACTGATTCTGATTCAGTACGGCTGTGTCCGAAATGCCATACTCCTGTACTAGTTAGTATGTGAATCTAGTATGCGACACGATGTAGTGTGTCTGAATACCTGGTAGTATCAGGTAGTCTGTGAAAGGTTCCCGGATGTCCTACCAGGTCAGGAGAGATTTTCTAGTACGCTCCATCAGCACACTATCCGAACCTGACGTATCCCATAATGCACTGCGAGCGAACTGAGAGCCTGTTTTATCTGTAAACCAGACGGAGAGAGTTTATGATGATCAGTGTAGGCGGAGCTGAGAAACATTTTTAATTACAAACAAAATAACATTTTTTATTTAATTTAAATTGTAACGTGTGGGACTCAAGCGGTCTCGGGTCAAAGGTCGTTGGTAAGATGGCGGATCGAGTGCGTCTGAGGTGGTGTGCGTACTACATGCTCGCATACTAGAAGTGTATACTAGATTAGCGGTTAAATAGTATATACTCGCTCCAAGCTAGTAGGTAGTGTTTAAGTATGTCTTTTCAGACGCAGCCTCATGTGCTGCTTGAGTACCATCTATCTAATGTCATGTGATGCATGATGTCATATCTCAGCCGTTTATTAAATCCCCAAATGTTGCTCCTCTTCAGTTCTGAACGTCTGCGCTGTTTGAATTGCATTATGGGATACAGAACAGTGTGCTCAGTTCACATACTGCAAAATGTCTCCCGATGCAGTTCATCATCCGGGAACTTTTCACGTACTACTTGATGCGTACTGCACATTCAGACACACTAATCACACTCACATACTGTTCAGTGCGGAAGTTCGCGATTTCGGACGCAGCCCTCGTTATTATGAGAAATCATGTCGTAATTACGACACACAGTATCTGGTTATTATTAACTGTGTTAGTGTCATGACTTTGAGCTACGGTGTCTTGTGTGACAACGTCCTCAGCTTGTAGACATTTGAGATGCTGTAGTTTGTAACCATGAAGCTGTCCGTGCCGTTCTAGTTGCTCGGTTAGGAATAAAGCAATGTCTAAGAGGTCTGATCGATTTTTACGTCTGTATAAACGCTGAGATTTCAGAATTCTTCACAGTGTTCGAATACTTAAGGTAATGCCGTCTATGCTGCTCAGTGATACTGAGATTTCATTGTGATTTAAGCTGAGTATAAATTACAATTTGATTAACTCGGTCAACTGAGACATTGAGTCGAGTCAGAAAGACACTCAGGGTGTTTGGTAGCCCACAATAACAAGATACTTTCTCATAATAACGAGATGTTTATTTCGTAATTATAACATAAGTTCTCGTAATACACTTTATTACACTTGGCAGTAATACGCTTGCGTTTTTTTTCGACTTCAATATATTTATGTGTATGGTTCCTTTTTGGGCTCTCCCCTGGTTGTTGTATGTGGGGCATTAATTAGTGTGACACAGTGCTTGTGCAATGCTACGTTTTCCCAGTAAAATCTTCAAAAGCATTTCAGATTCTGAACTGGTAAGCAGGTGTTTCGTGCTCTCTGCAGGTGTGTGTGTGTGTGTGTGTGTGTGTGTGTGTGTGTGTGTGTGTGCCCTAATTCTGCCCCATGTCTCATTCAGAATAAACAACGCAGAGTTTCATATTCCAGTGTGTGGTGTGGCCGAGTCGCTTGTCCTGCGTCCCTGTCCCCGTCCCCATCAGTGTCCACTACACGTGCACATTTTCTTACCTGGTAATAAGTGACAGTGTGACATGAGTGACTGGTTAAAAGATTTTAATTGATAAATGCATTAAAATGTACATCCAACATGGCAAAGGAAATATGATTATGTAAAAAGATACATAGATCTTTTTTAGATACACTACATGACTGTTAAATTTAAAACAGAATATAAAAAGACTGGGTATCTCAAATTTCCTGATTGTGATTTGCTGACATTTATGGGGAATGAAATGTCTATCACACATTACACGACTAGACATCACACATTACACAACTGCATTATCGGACATGTCGTAGAGTCAGAATATAGCTGCTCCATGTGCTGCATGTGTGAACTTGTGACTGTTTTTCTTTATTATTTACATTTTCTTTATTTATTTTTTTATTTATAGTTTTCAAATGGTTGTTAAAACATTAGCTTTATCATAATGAAGTTTCTGATTACATTCTATATACCTAGGCTACAGTAGTTATCAGACCTTCCGTTGTGTAGCACCACAGCAGCTCATTAGGAGTAATAAAACAATGAGATGGACAAAGTCAGTCCCACAGCCAATCCTACTGTCCCGTCCCTGGATTTACAATGATTTCCAACATCTGAAAGAAACCAAAATGTAAGATTTTAAACATTGTATATCTAAACTGTGTCATTAAAATGAATTCAAATAAAAAGACATTCTCACAAAATTCTTCAGATCTGACTGAGATCCAACTTTTTGGTGACTCTCCTCTCTCTGGGTGTTTACAGTGGTAAAAACCTTCATCTGACTTTGAGACAGTTTGGATGATCATCTCTCCTGTAGCCTGTGTCTGGAGGACTGATCCATCTTTATAGAAATCAGCATGCAGAATTAAGAAATTTGTGTTGCGATATAAACAGCGTAGAGTCAGAGGATGTCCCTCAGTCACAGGATGGACAGGACTCTCCAGGATCACATCACCATCTAGAACAGAGAATTTACACTACAGTTTGGTTTCACAGTGAATCTAGTTAGTGTGGGTGTGTGTTGTGGTGTTGAACTAGATGAAAACTCTTTCGATAAGGAGTGTAAATGTGGAGTTGCTTTATTCAGTCTTTTATCTGCACTACTGTAACTGATTCAGATCATGAGAGAAACTCAACTGTGACATTCTGTTTACAGGCAATATTTAAAAAAATATATAATTAATTACAAAGTATAATTACAAAACATGACTGAGATAAACCAGTCAAGTGTCATTGTTGAACAGTTTGTCTCAATTGGAAACCCAGAGTTCTGAATATTCTGTAATGAAACATTTCTCTTGTCTTTGAACACTAAACACACTACATAAAGACTCACCATGAACTGTGATGTTGACTGGATTACTGTTTTCTTCAAAGTCAGGCTCACACCAGTAAACTCCACTGTCAGATGTGGAGACAGAGCCGATTTCACATGTAGATCTTCTATCTAATCCCCACAAACAATTTGGCCTATCATCACTGTTTGTGTAACGTCTCACTGGGGACCCAGCTTTACCCCTCTGGTCCTCACAGCTCAGTGAAAGAACGTCATTAGTAAAGTGTTGAGTTCTGTATTGATTGATGATCAGAGAGACTGAAGGAGATTTACCTTAAAAACAGAACATTATAATTCACATGGACTGTTATGATTGTGTTTTCATGACATAACCTGCAGTAACACATTTACATCTGATTTAATTATCTAGTTATATAAATGTGAATAATCCTCTATCAGTATTTGGGGCCATTTAACTGTCTTAAACATCCCTCAATCAGGAGGGTGAATATAAAGATTTATACATCAAACATAAACACAGCTGTGATTCTTCATATGTAAAATCTGTTCTAGTTTACACATTTACACATCTTTGACCATTGTTATTTTTCCTCACCAGTGATCCATAGAGGCTGCTGATTGCTGTAATCTGTGAAAGAGTTTATTTTTCCTTCGGTTCCCCGACACACGTAAACTCCAGTGTACTTAATAGCAGCTGAAAGAGTGTAGGAGCCTTTAGATCCTCTGGTGCTGTTGGAGAAACGTTGGTATTCAATCATATCATTATTATTGTCAGTTTTGGGAACCTTTATGTACCAGCTGAATGACCAGTCTGTAGAAGAGTCTGTAACCTTACAGCTCAGAGTCACCGAGTCTCCTTCAGTCAGCCAGTTCTGTGGAGATACACTCAGTACCGGCCGTCCATCTGTAACACAGGAAAGTTTATTACAACCCCTGTCAAAAATGATGATATCACCACTCTTGGAGAATGTTCTTTCAGTTGTTTAATCTTACAAAAACAATAATAAACCAAAGACACATGCAACAAAAACTTCTGGCATTAAGAGATAATTGAAAAAGAAATATATGATCTATATGATCTATATTTTTTTAGATCAAATGAAAGGAGGTTAAAAGGATGTTTGGTGGTGATGAAGATTTTATTTTTGTAGGTGATAATGCATCCTTGCCATAAGGCAAAAGATGTGAAAACTTTCCTTCGAGAAAGACATATTATGTCAGTGGTATGCAAATAGTCCGGATCTCAATCCAGTTGAAAATTTTCAGTGGAAATCGAAGAAAACGGCAAGGATCCAACCTGCAATGCTGATTTAGCAACAGCAATAAGAGACATCTGGAGCCAAATTGATCTAAAAAAACAATTCTGACTGACTACAACAAATACATTTCTTTCTTTTTTATTGTTTCTTAATGTCAGAGCGTTTTGTTTTTTTGTTTTTTTTTATAAATAAATGTTAAAGAAAAAAAAGGTAGTTTTTAAACTAAATTTAATTTTGAAATAACATTAAACAATTCCATTTTTTTGCCAGGGGTTGTTTAAATCTGTATGTTGACTTCATTAACAATAATCTTGTCATGTCTAAAAGATTGTCTAAATAGTATGAAATAATTAAAAAGACTAAATATGGATATAAACCTATGTACACTGTCATTAGTTGTGGTTAGAAATGTGTCTTTTCTTTTTATCATCACTGATTTTTTTTATTATTGTTAAATATGTGAGATCACCTGCACACACTACCCTGTATCTCACACATGAGAGTGAATCTCCTCCTGATGTCCACATACTTAACTGTTTTACACTGACATCTCACCATTCACAGATTGAGGAAGTCTGCATTGTACAAACAACTTTCTCAGCTCCAATAAACTATACAGCTGTCAATAAACAAACAAATGTAAAATATAGTTATATGTAATTACCTTGAACATGTGCCACTGGGATTAGTGGAATCAGCACTAAATCAAAAACAGAAACAAATGGGAATAAAAATGGCAGATATTTAGTATATGGCTGTATATGAGCAGCACTTGTGCACTTGCACTTGCGTAGAGAATGTAAAATACTGATTATTAACTAAAATAAAAAACAGAAAGGCAACAAGGTTTAACATTAAAGGAGCATCTGGGAAAAATGGAAAAACTGGTACAGATTGGTAGTGGCTCCTCTACACATGTCTAAAGATGTCAAATTATGGTTAGAGGTATACTCATCTGAGTTTGGGGCTTTGCCACTAACACCAAGTCACCAGATCTCAATGTAATCAAACACATCTGGAATGCCATGTATCGCTATATTGTATATTTACTATACTACATCTCAGAATACAACAGAATTGTGGACCACTCTGCAGGAAGTACAGTGCTCATTGCCTACAGAATATTTTGGCAAGTTTGTAGAGTCCATGTGTGGGGGACCTACCATGTGTTAGACTGGTTGTCAGTAGGGCTCATGCCCAAAATCATTAATTGACGATATGGGACAGAGATGGTGTAACCTTGTGTCAGAGCAAAACATGATTGCAACAATATTTTGAAAATCAAACCATAATATTAAGAGAAAAAAGTCTAAAATTATTTAGAATAAAGTTGTTAAAAATAGTATAATGAGAATATAAGTCTGAGATGCAGATTAGTTCTTAAAACAATACACATGATCACATAAATCATACGAATTAGTGATGTAATAGGCCACTTGAACAACCCTCTATCAAAATACTGCAACTTTACTTTCCTAATAATACAACTTTCTTCTTGAAATATTGGAAGTTTTTTTTTTTTTTTTTTTTTTTTTTTTATATAAGCATTTCATTTACTAAACATAAATATTTAATCCCATAGACCATCAGGTCGAGTTCCCA
>JAOVVF010002331.1:0-14698 GCA_028565595.1 Duopalatinus emarginatus | reverse complement strand
TTTGAATTCCAGGTTGTGAGGTAACAAAATGTGAAAAATGTAAAGGGGGGTGAATACTTTCGCAAGGCACTGTATGTCAGAGGTCCCATGAAATGGCAGATAAACAAAAACGCTATACCATTATAGACCAACCACCAGCGTATGTGTTTTGAAAAGGCTTCTTTGTGTTCCACTTCTTCTGGCACTTTAATGTAGCTGCTATGATATAATTAATAACAAGAACAACCTTGCTTTGTAAACGTATAGAGTAACTATAAATGGATAAAAGTTATCATTATGAGCACATCTCTCATTGCTTGTTACTTTTTTTGCCTTGCAGCAGTCTAGTGGAACTGTGGAAGCAGCACAAAGACATTGAGGTGTGTGTGTGTGTGTGTGTGTGTGTGTGTGTGTGTGTGTGTGTGTGTGTGTGAGAGAGAGAGAGAGAATGTAGACATCATACCAGAAGTGTTTTTTTGCATATGACCTTCTATTGGCATATTTATCTGCTATAGTTTTGACTACAGACAGTGCAGGAGAGACATCCATCCATCAGGTACTCTGAAAAGGAGCAGGAGAGTGAAGGGAAATGAGAATAATAAAACTATAAAATACATTTACCTTTATACCGTCCAGAAGATGTAGGGTGTGTCCCAGTACACAGTGGTTAGTACCTACCAAAAGTGGTCCATCGAATAACAACTAGTAAACTGGCAATTTTGTCATAAGCCCTAAAGCTCACTTGTGCATGGGGTTGAAGGCGAGCCCACCTGCTCAGAGAAGACAAGTGACTTGGCAATAGGGTCATGGGTTCCCTAAAGGTCACTGATGTGCATGGGAAGGCTAGACTGTCTAGTCCGATCCCTGCGGAAGATCCACAGTAGGTGCCACAGAACACCTTCAGAGATCTTGTTGAGTCCATGCCTTGGTAGCTTAGAAATGTTTTGGCAGTTGTTTAGGCAGGCGGTGTTAATGTTATGTCTAAAGGTATGTACTGTAATGTTTTAATATGTTTCTACCAATGTTCACAGGGATGTACATGGATTAAAATGGTCTGTTGATGATATGGTGAAGTTTCCTGTAAGGACATGTTTGTTGAACTTTATGGAAGGAGTCTCCACTGTGAAAGGTAAAGCTGAGCAGAGGCCATGGTTTGGCAGTTTGTTGTTAATGTAGAAGGCTTGGAGAAGCTTGTAAGGGAACTTTTTGTTACAGACTTGCCAGAAAAACTGAATCCTGTTAGGTCCCCCACAGGGCATGAACTCCATGAGCTTGTGGAAATATTCTGTAGGTAATGAACACCACACTTCCTGCAGAGCGCTCCACAATTCTGTTGTATTCCAAGGTGAAGGATTTCTGAGTTCCACAGCATGTTGCCTGACATCCCAGATGTGTTCGATGAATGAAATTTGGTGATGTTGAAATTTGGTGACTTAGGTGTGAATGACAAAACCCCTAACTCAGATGAGTGTTTTTCTAACCATAAGTTGGTGTCTCTAGATGGGTGTGGTGGTGTATTGTCCTGTTAGAAAAGGACTAACCGATCAGAATGAATGCAGGACATGAACAGGTGTAACTCGCACATACTGTTCAGAGATGTTTATAGGTGTGTTAGGAATGCCAGATAAACAAAAACGCTATGCCATTATAGACCAACCACCAGCGTATGTGTTTTGAAAAGGCTTCTTTGTGTATCACTTCTTCTGGCACTTAGTGTAGCTGCTATGATATAATTAATAACAAGAACAACCTTGCTTTGTAAACGTATAGTGTAACTATAAATGGATAAATGTATGATGTGCCACTTAATAAAAATAGTCCGCACTGACAATAAACAATTGACTAAAAAATTTCAGGATGTTCCTGATGATTATTTTCTTATAGCTTCATGACTTTAGGATTATTATAACTATTACAGGAAACCTTGTTCATGTTTGTAGGAATATATCCATGAGATGTTAGATGAGTGGAGGAAGCTGGAGCTGGACGTTCTGCTCTGCCCCATGCTGGGACCTGCTTTTAACTTCAAAAAACAAACAAACCAGTAATGTATTGATTTCTGCCATTTTTGGACATGACTGAAGTGCCCCTGAACAAAGCCCCTAACCCCTCCAACTGCTTTGTGCAGTTTGGTGCCATGTGTACATTGTACAACCACTCTGGGCAAGTGTGGTCAGTGCATTGTAAACGTGTTCACTAGTGTGTGTGTGTGTGTGTGTGTGTGTGTGTGTGTGTGTGTTTCGCTGCCAGGATGGGTTAATTGCGGAGATGAACACTTGGAATAAAGACTGATAGAGAACAGTGTGTAAACATTTACACTGAACTGTAACCCAGTTTGTGTAGTAAAAGGTTATATAATGATATGTGTACTATGTGTGTGTTTAATAATTTTGTTCCTTTGCTTCACTCTACCCCCCCTCTTTGTGTGTGTGTGTGTGTGTGTGTGTGTGTATGTGTGTTTGTTTGTTTGTTCAGGTGCTTTGAGCTACACTATTCTGTACAACATGCTGAACTTCCCTGCTGGAGTCGTTCCCGTCACTGAGGTCACGGCCGAGGATGAGGATCAGCTGAAACACTACAAAGGGAACTTTGGAGATCTTTGGGACAAGACGTTTGTTAAGGCGAAAATGACACCATGTAACATTACTATCTTATCAAATTAAGGTTACATCTCCAGCATGGGTCATGGAACTCAGTGACCACTCACACATCTGAGGAGCACCCTCCTTTCTTACTGAATGATAAAAAAGGCATTTTGTAGCCCATCTGTCTGGTAAAGTTTAACTAAAGTAACAAACACACACACACACACACACATACAGTAATTTTTTTTCCCCTTTTGTCGGTCGAGAAATATGTTGGTAACTGAGTTCAGTCAAAGACTTTATAAATCCCCCATGGTTTAATACGCTGTCAGTCAGTCGGTCAATCAGTCGGTCAGTCAGTCTGTCTTGGTACAGATGAGCCTACACAAAATACATATTAATGCTAGCTATGCACACCATTGGTTGCATGCACCAATGCGTATATGAAGCGACAGACATCTATGGAAGCTTCTAGAGCTGTTTCCACCATGACAGTTGCAAGTTATCAAGGTTTGAGTGATTTTTTTACATGGTTTTATAGTTGGAGCTCATGAGATGTGGCCTAACAAGCAAAGTTTCACATACAGCAAATCAAAGGGCATACCATAAGTACAAGATATCCAGCAAAAATGTTGAACCTAGAACAGCAGTGTTGCAGCAATAAGGCTCTGGGTGAACCTGACCAGCAATAGGCATTCAACACTGTCTTAAGTAACATCAGACTTCAATGCTGGGAATGTACCATCAAGATTTACCCTCCTGTGGGGGATTCAGTATACTGTACACACACACACACACACACACACACACACAGTATATTTGCACATATTTGCACAGGACACTCTGGTCTGGTCACTTTAACATAGCACACTTGAACTTGGACACTGTTTACTTTCACCTAAATGTTCACTACTTCTATCATTCCTTATTCTACCACCAATACCACCACTATAACCTATATCTTAACCTATACCACCTGTCTGCCTACCTAACCTATTATTGTTTTATTTATTTGTATTTGTAATTTTTCACACGTATTATTCTACTAATTCCTTTTTTGTTATGCCCAGTCTTCAGAGCACCGTCTTCCCATTTCACTGTACCTTTTCACCAGGTTCAACTTGCACATATGGTTAAATGAAATCTTGAATGGCGATCAGTTTCTGTACAATGTTCTGTAAGATTTCTGTAAGACGTTCTGGGTAAAGGTATCTGCTATCTGCTGTAAATGTAAATGTGTTAAATATCATTGTTCTACACAGGATCTGATTACACTGTGTGTAAACACATGAAGAGAATGGAAGACTGCAAACATAAAATTAGTTAAATAAGTATGAGAGTGTAATGAGTGTCAGCTTTAGTCATTGGATTATTGTGTGTGTTGGTATGTTACAGGCGATACGAGGTGGCGTGGGTCTGCCAATAGCGGTGCAGTGTGTGGCTCCACCCTGGCAAGGAAGAGATGTGTTTACGCCTTATGAGAGAAGTGGAAATGCACTGGGCCAAGAACAGACGCTCCAACACACACCATTAAACACACACACACACTCCAGTATACAGTACATTCTAAATAAGTAATTCAATTCAAAAAGTGAAACTCACATATTAAGATTCGTTACATACAGAGTGATATATGTCTAGCATTTATTTCTTTTAATGTTGATGATTGTGGCTTACAGCTAATGAAAACCCCAAAATCAGTATCTCAGAAAATTAGAATGAATAAATAGGAATAACAATGATTGTCATAACAATGTCACCTCTCAATAAATGTGATATATTGGACAAACAAGTGAACAATACGTTTTCAAAGTTGATGTAATGGAAGCAGGAGAAATGGAAATGGGCAAGGGTAAGAATCTGAGCGACTTTGACAAGAGCCAAATTGTGATGTTTTGAATGACTGGGTTAAGTCTCTAAAACAGGAGGTCTTGTGGGGTGTGTCCCAGTATGCAGTGATTAAAACCTACCAAAAGTGGTTCAAGGAAGGACAGCCAGTAAACCAGGAATAGGGTCAAGAGTGTCCAAGGCTCACTGACATGCATGGTGGGTGAAGGCTGACTCACCAGGTCTGGTCCCCCAGAGGTTGTAGTGTCTGGGTCATAACTGTTTAGGCAGGTGGCCTTAATGTTATAGCTGATTGGTGCTTATTGCATTATACTTGATCAATAGCCTCTTTTTATTTAGTATTGGTGCTACATGGTTAACAAGTAACTGAACTATACACCTACCAGTTTGACGAATAGTAAATGTCTAAGTTATCTACATGGTCATGGCTTAAACAACCACGTTAATGTGATTTTATAGGGTTACTATAGAAACAGGTTTCTCGCGCTGTATTACACTTTTACTGCATTAAAAGAGTCAGTGTTTTGTTTTGAAGCTGAATGAACTTTATGTCCAACTATAACCAAACACTGACACTGGAGACTCCTTCCATAAAGGTTAAATCAACATCTCTATACAGAAGACCAGCATATCTATATGTTTATATACAGTATCTCTTTATGGTTTTTAATGTTAGATCCACATACTATTTTATTATTTACAGCTTATACATTGTAAAGGTTTCTCTAAATGAGCTGTTGCTATAAAAACTATTCCACATTAGAACAAGTGCATTATAAAACCTGATTTATGTTAAAGCCAGAACTACTGTCCTTCTGATCAGATCTCAAAATTCAACAGTGATTAAAATAAAATTACAATACAGACCTGTTCGTCAGTGGTTTTATTAAACAAACAAACAAATAAATAAATAAATACTCATTTTTTACTGAAGTAGAGAGTAGAGAAAGCCAGAGAAAAGATAGAGAAAGAGATCAGACAGAGAGCTGTCAGCTGCTTTAAGACTCAGGTGTGGACACACAAACTGGGTTCACCTGTACAGCATCAAAATCTGTATTACTTTGTATAATCTACTGCAAGTGCATGTGTGTGTCTTGGTGTCAGCAGATCAGAGAAGGATCTCTGCAGCCTGACACTGTCTTGTCACATTCATGCAATAATCACACAGGCCCCCAGACATCACCGGTGTACAGTTACAAATCCACTTTCAATGCTATCCATTAACTCAGGGAAGAAAGGACTTTAATCCAGTCATCATTTATAAAGACTGCTCATATCCTTGTTTAATGCATAACTCTGACACTACTTTTTTAACATTCTTAATGTAATAAGTACTGTATTATATTAACTGGACCACTGATTGAGATTTTGCAGCATGGCCAGTTTCTGGTCTCTGGAATGGGCATGGCATTATGGGAATATGAACTCATGATCTTCCAGTGATGGGACAAGCACTTTTCTGTTATGTCACTAAGATTAGTATATGTGGGTGTAACCTAGAACGCTTTTTCCACCTAGTGTGAAAACTGATAACTGAAACTTTGTTCAAAATACAAACTGCTTAACAAGTAATGTGTACCAATGACAGCTGGTAGCTTTGATTGACATATATAATGTGTATAGATAGATAGATTCAACTTTATTGTCATTGCTCAGTACAAGTACAAGGCAACGAAATGCATCTACCAGAAGTGCAAATATGAAAAAGCAATGTACAATGTCTGAGTGCAAATATGAAAAACTGTGAAATTAAAACAGAGCATAGTGCAATTATAAGAGAGTGTGATAAATGGATGTGATAAAAAAGGAAATGTGAATAAAAATAGTAATATTAGATTTAAATAAATACAGAATAAATATGTACAGTGGTTAAATGATAGAATATTTACAATGTCCAGTGAACAGTGAGTGTATTGTGTAAGATTAGCCCGGTGTGTGTAATTTCTTTTCAGCCACAGTGGAGCTTCCATACCACACTGTCACACAGTTGGTCAGAAAACTCTCAATGGTGCAGCAGTAAAAGTTTGTCAGTATGTCTGGGATAGATGGTCCTTCTTCAGTCTCCTCAAGATGTATAGGCACTGCTGTGCCTTCTTGACCAGGCAGGAGGTGTTGATATTCCAAGAAAGATCCTCAGAGATGTGGACACCCAAAAACTTGAAGCTAGAGACATGTTGTACCCCAGCTCCATTGATCTGGACAGGAGTGTGTGTGTTTCTGCTTTTCCTATAGTCCATAATGAGCTCTTCGGTCTTTTTGTTGTTGAGGGTGAGGTTGTTAGATGAACACCATGCTGTCAAGTGCTGGATCTCCTCCCTGTATGCCGATTCGTCATTGTCACTGATGTGACCAACTACCGCGGTGTCATTTGCAAATTTAATGATGGTGGCCTAGTGGTTAGGGAACCGTTCTCTTGACCGGAAGGTCGTGGGTTCAATCCTCACCCAGGGCAAGACACGACTGAGGTGCCCTTGAGCAAGGCACCTAACTCCCCTAACTGCTTCCTGGGCGCTGTGGTTTGGGGCTGCCCCCCGCTCCGGGCAAGTGTGTTCACTGCCCTCTAGTGTTCACTGGTGTGTGTGTTTCACTGCATGGATGGGTTAAATGTGGAGGTCACATTCCTTCTGTGTGCAAACACAGTAAGGCAAAATAGTTCACTTTCATTCATTACTTTCTTTCATGCAGACATGGGTGAACAGAGATAAGCGCAGGGGACTCTTACATATCCTTGCGGCATGCTGTTCAGAGCGAGGCTGGGGGATATTTGATTTCCCAGCCTAACTGACTGGGGACTGTTACACATAGGGTTACACATGGGGTTGTTGATTCCCCGGTCACTAAGCTTGGACACCAGTCTAGTGGGGATAATTGTACTGTAGCTGCCTGGAATGTTTGTGTAAACATGCTCCAGTGTTGTCTCCTCTGGTGGAACACGAGACGTAGTGCAAACATTTCGGCAGCACAGTTCATAAGTTGGAGTGATTAAAGTCTTCTACAAAAATAAACACTCCATCCGGGTGCGCAGTCTGTTGTCCGCTGATCGCTGCAGTCAGCAATCATTCACACCTAAGTCACCAAATCCCAATGTTATCGAATAGATCCGTGATGCCATACATCTGTGATGAAACACAGAAATCCTGCACCTCAGAATCAACAGAATTGTGGCCCATTCTGCGGAAAGTATGGTGTTCATTGCCTGCAAAATATTTTCAGATTTCTGCAGTCCTATGGTCCTGTGAGGGACCTACCACATATTAGACTGGTGTAACAGTTTTTCTGGTACTTCAGTGTACTCTTAATCAGGCCTCCTTTGTAACTTCTAGTCTGTCCTCATCAGTAAGAGCAACAATTACTAAATTAATAACAATATCAATAGCAAATCAAATAATCAATATAAAAACAAATCAAAGAATATCAAAATAGCAATGTCAGCTACCTAGCTGGCTCCCTTTCACTGCAGAATGTAGAGCCAGCTGGATTTCTAAAACTAATAATGAACCAAACCTGAATGAAACAATCAATAAACAACTTGCACTTTATAACGATATTTGCCACTTGCAGGGATAAAATAAACACTGGTTAGTGTAAATCTGTTATGGATTGGGTTATTGACCATTACTGGATCTCTGTGAGCAAATATACTAGACTGACTATACTGACTCTATACTGACTCTAAGACAAGTCAGTCATGTTCTTTATCATCACACTGTTAGTTAGTCACAAGATTCGACCACTTTGAGAAGTCTTTTATGCATCAGGTGAAAAACCAACACACCAGTTCACTCCAAATGAATCTATAGGACCCAGAATGATGTATTAAAAGCCTGCGGTCTAATGTCTCGGAAATGTCTTTTTGCTCCTACTGAATGTAATTAAATTTGCCATTGGAATTTAACAGGCAGTGTGCTGGGGGGTGTTACGATTTGCCACTGGGGTGGACTCAGATGCGGCACGCTAGTCTGGGGAAGGGACTAGCGCAGATAGGCCTACGGTAAGAGTATGAAGGGTGCTTTTGTGCACAAACAATATAATGGGATGTGTGTGTGGAAATAATAATTTAAAAAAAACCTATCCAAGGCAGGATTTAATCCCAGCTCATCACAACAGCAAGCTACAGCCTTTACCTAGTGCATCACCAGGCCTCTTTGCTGCACAATGAAATAAAGCAAAGATAATGAATAAAAGATCTAACACAAAAGATGCTATTGTGCATTCTCAAACAAAATCATTTTTTATGAATGAAAAGGCGGAAATAAACTAAACACAAAGCCGATCGTCATGTGCTGATGCGGCTGCTTGTAACCACTTCTGGTTCACCGTTATCACTTCCCATGACCGGTATCTTTTGTGTTTTTTTTTTATCTCTTTCTTTGCTTTAATTTTTTTTTTTTTTACTTTTTTTGCACTAATTTTTTGAGTGTTTCAGTATTTTACTGATCGCTCATTTTTACACATCTTATTTTATTTATTCCTCCCAAGTCTCACTTATGTATTCGGGAACAGTACCAGTACCACACCGAAGCACGACGGAGCTCCGCCCCCACGTGGGCAGGCAGAGCACGCTGCACAAACAGCTGAGAGTCATCCTCCCTCACTGGTGAAGAGAGAGAGTGAATGAATGAGTAGAGTTGTTTGCCTTTTTGTGGGGTGAATCACTTAGAAGCCCAGAGGCTGGTACGGCAGAGAATCAGGAAGTAAGGGGCAGTCCTTCCTGGGTGGGAGAGAACCGGCTAAGAGGCAAAGAGGAAATAGCCAGTAGGCTGGAAAAGATATCGTGATGTTTTTTCTGACGTGGAGAAGTCCCCCAAAAGGAGTCACACCAAGCACCTAACCTCTCCCTAGCACAATTATTACCTTGAGCCATCGTGCCCTACACGACAACCCTCTATGAGGCCTGTTGTTTACCAGCTTGCCCTGACCTCTTACCTGGTGCAAGAGAGCACAAAAATCTAAGGGTGTGATGGGAAGCCCTGGCTTGAGCTCTGCTTCAGGTCTGATTCCCCCTGGGCTCCCTGGGATACCCAGAGGTGACCGGCCGAATAGGTCGGCTCCCTTTGGTGGCAGCAAAGGGGATTGACCAACGCCTAACAGTGAGGGAATAGCCTGTTCACTGTTGGAGGCCGGCTGACTGGGTCAGCTCCCTCTGGTGGCAACAGAGGGAATTGACTGACCCCTAACAGGGGGCTTCAAAGTAGATGTTCACACAGACTGTGCCTTCCACCGAAAACAGTTAAATGTGTTAAGTGAGCGATTATTTATTTAAATGATTTGCAATGAACCATACATCCTGCAGAATGTTCCACAATTCTGGAGAATTTGTGTTCTACAGTTCGTTGGTAATGGCAAAACTCCAAACTCAGATGGGTTCCTCTAACCATAATTTGGTGTCTATAGACATGTGTGGCAGTGCATTGTCCTGTTGGAAAAGGCCGCTGAATGGGTGGAACTCGTCAGAACTCTTCATAGAGTTGAATGTTTTTAGTCACATGCTAAGCTCACTTCTCTGTTTCACTATGGTAGAATGAAATACATGGACAGCAGTATCCATTATCGTTAAATGTTTATTTAATGTTCTTTGTGCAGTGACAGTGTTAAAAAAATCCAGTGTGAAGAAGGCAGCCTTCTTGATTAGCTTCTTGAGCTTCTTTGTATCACTAATTGTGGCTCAGTTTGTCTTGTGTTCTACAGGTTCTGGAAGTAAACAAGAAGCTGAACTGTGGAGTTGCTTTCCTCACAGACAGTCTGAAACAACTGGAAGCTATCGAGTCATACAAAGAGAGAGTTCTCTATGGCATTTCCTTCAGCATCAAGGACAATAAGGATCGTAAACTACTGCTGGATGAGAGAGGGAACAATATTGAACTAGCATTATTGATAATACACAGTGTGAACTGGGACAGTGCTGTGGTTTTAACTTGGGTTTTGCAATCTGGTATAATGGATTAGAGATTAAACTGAGAGTATATGGATGCAGTCCAGAGGATAATAGATAATGGGTTAAATTCAACCCATTCAACAATACAATATATTGTTATTGTAGACATATCATATCATCAAAAACCAAATCATAATAATCATAATATTACTGTAATGCCAGCAACTATGGTATCTGATTATCTGATTCAGCTATCATCAACATAACTATAACAGGAATAAATGGGTCAGGATATTGAGTCACCAAGGAATAAGTTATAAATGGAACATTGACAAGGCCTGATCACTGAACCTTCAGGGACATCAGGTGACAGATTACTGAGCAGTTACACCCCCTGAAATGAAGCAAACTATTGCCTTGTTTAGCTAATGATTCTAAAGCTGGTGAAGATTCTGCATCTGTTAGTGTTACTTGTTTATAAGTTATAATGCTTTTCTGGACCAAATTCCCATAATATACTATACTATACTATACTATACTATAATATAATATAATATAATATAATATAATATAATATAATATAATGCCTTTATGCTCACTATACACATGTACAATGAGATTAAAAGCCACTTCTTCACAGTGCTAACATGTACTGGAAAGAAATAAAACAGTGCATGGATAGGGTTCTGTGTACACTTGCCACAGAAGTCATGCTAGAAATATTACAGACCAACCCTGCAATAGGGTATTCCTGCCTTGTGCCCAATGATTCTAAGTGGGCTCTGGTCCAACTGTGACCCTGAGGGACTAAGTGGATAAAAGAGTGACTGAGTGACTGACTGACATTACAGACCAAGACACAGAACATTTCTAACTTCTAACAACAAACATACAAACAGACAATGTGTAGAAAGCAGGGACACACCACAGACAGGTCACAATCCATTGCAGATTACAGACACACTCCTACCGTCTGGAAAAAGCTACCAGTATCCAGGGCCTCACATGCAACAGTTTCTTTCCACAAGCGATCAGACTCCTAAACAAAAATGTATGCAATCTGATAAATTGCATACATTTCAGTGACTAAACTGAATGCACACACAAACACACACACAATCTTCAAAATACAAAACAAAACAAAAATCTGTCTACACAAATGTACGTTTAACAATGTTTTATACAAAAAAAAATGGACAATACTGCTGCTAAACACAACTGCACCTTACTGCTCCCACTACCAGTGGGCTATCTGCACTGTCGCCTCCGTATATTTAGTGTAAATGTCTAGCATATTTATTGTATATTGTCCTGTGTATTTATTGTAAATCATCTTGTGTCATTGCACATGCTACTGCACACATGCACTTTACGTTCTATTGTGTAGTTTATTGTTCTATGTAGCACCTTGATCCTGGAGGAACGTTGTTTTGTTTCATTATGTACTGTACAACACTGTTGGTTGAAATGACAATAAAACTACTTGACTTGACTTGTTCTAGGGGCAGTCTAGTATCTCCAGTTAGTCTGTCTGCATGGATTTGGACTGTTGGAGAAAACTGGAGCTGCCTATACTAAAAGAACTCTGCCCCTCAGCCAGTGAATCAAACCTGGGCCCTTTTTAATACATTTCCCCCTGTGCTTTCTCTCTAATATAGACACATTTCCTCCCCATTAGACCTCTCTCCCCTATCATTTGACATCCACCAAACAGGAAGAGTAAAGGCTGTGACAGGCTTCCTTCCTACATTTTTCTGTGTGCATGAGCTCTAAGATGCCCATGGTTGGCTATCTTCACTATGATTGACAGGGAAAAGGCAATATGCCAACCCTGTTTTCCCAGAGCATTGCCTATTCTGGCCTATTTCTGAAATCCTGGCACTAAAGAAACAGTTATACGCACTACACTTTTATTCAACCAAATATTAAAATAAACTAGTGACATGTAGAGTAGCAGGGTAAAGTTGGGAAAAGAAGAATTTCCAGGGCATTAGATTTGTTCCATTCCCATGCTTTTGTAATGTATTCTCACAATTTAGTGGTGTGTGTTTTAACACACCCAGACAGAAGTTAATGTATCTTAAACAACCTGGCATGAAATGACACGATTATACAGTCAACAAGATTTACCTGAAATTTTATCTGCATTTTGCAGGTTTATTCAGGATCCTGGTTTCACTTCAAAGTTTTTGGAAACACTGATTTTCTTCATCCTTGAGAGAATGCCAAGAAATTTGCAGAAGAAATGTGGCATATCGGGACATGACAACCTCCCAAAGGAACACAGAATTCTTTTTGGCTGTTTGCTTGAATTCCTATTTTTCAAATGACAAGAATGTTACAAAATACACCGGAGGCAAAGTAGGATGCATGTGTACAAAGGCTAGGCTAATGTAAAAACTGTGGCTAGGCTAAATAAAAAACCAATTAGACTAGACATGAGACATGGCTTGGTCAGACTGTAAACCAAACAATCTTTTGAGCCGAACCCCAGAAACAAGAGGGTATCAATAGACAAATGAAGGGCAAAATCGCAAATTAATTGAACATAATTATGAAACATAATAGACACAAACAACGACTAGACAGGAGAAGAGACAAAACATGTATTAAAACAATAAACATATGGTGACGTAAACAAAACAAAGAATGTGGATGACCATGTTGCCTACACTGATAGTGGCAGAGTGTGCTGAGAGCCCCAAAGTGAGGGTGCAAGGAGATAAACATGACAGAAACAACCTCCCCTCCCCCTAAAGCTCTTGAATCACCTTTAAAAAACAGCTGGTCCTGTACCCCTGGGCAAAATGTCAGCTTGCCTAGGTTCTCAGGCAGGTCAAGTCCAGAGTAGCTCGGTCCTCAGTGAGGTCAAAAGAAGGACTGACCTACATCCTCCATGATGTCTAGAGGCAGCTGAGGAGCAACAATCCTCAGCAATGTCATGACTGGGAAAGCCATTCTGTTGGCCACTGGCTTGGTGAGCTTGGTGGGCTTGGTGTGGAAGGTTGTCCTGTCAACCTCTGTCTTGGCAGGCTTGGTGAGGGAGGCAATCCTGTCAGCCCCTGGCTTAGGGAGCATGGCAAAAGAGGTCACCCTGTAGGTCTCTGCATTGGCAATGGAGACCACTGCACTGGCCTCTGGCATCAGCAAAATGGAGCCTACCATATTGGCTTCAGTTTGGGAAGCTTGTGTAGTGATATGGGCAATTTAAATATAATTTATTATTCGGGGAACCACTTGATTCTTTTATTTAAGGAATTAAGAAAACCTAATTAAATTTTTTTCTTAGTCTTCATCTGAACTTGTCATAGTAAGCCAAGAGATCTCTTACAAAATGAGAATCACAAAACTTTCTTAAATTGAATAGAAGTAAATGTTTATTAATAAGAATGATAAAATAAACATCGATTAAAATGTTATAAAATGATATGTATGTTATTGAGATGATGCCGTGAGGTAAGATTGTAAGAAATTGTTAGGTAGATGAGAGATATTGATGTGTATTGGAAAATAAATGTCTAACTTGGATTTATGGTTACCAGACGAGTGTGAGCACTAGGGATGGGCTGAGCGAGACTTTTAAAGCAGTACACATTTGAAGCCAAAATGGTTTAATGCTTCAAAGCATTTGAAACACACCTTTACTACACCACCTGCTGTTCAAATAGAAATACTACAATACAATTGCCTGATTGACTTGTGTCAATAAGCTCTGCCTGAACTGAAACCAGAGACATAGAGTTTACATCTGTTAAACACCAAAATAAACAACAGAAATAGATTTACATGTTTTTATTCAAGAAAATTATTTGACGCATCTCAGATTCAAAATGTGATTGCACTTCAGTGATGCAACAAAGCCTTCTATCATCTTAGAAACATTGCTAAGATAAAAAATATGTCACTACATGATGCAGAAAAAATGGTTTATGCTTTTGTTACCTCTAAGTTGGATTATTGTAATGCCTTGTTGTCCGGTTGTTTCAGTAGGTGCATATAGAAACTGCAGTTAGTCCAGAATGCAGCAGCCAGAATCCTTACAAGTACCAGAAAATATGAACATTTCACCCAGGGCGCCCTCATCTCTGTGTCATCTTCTGGTTTTCCCTTGTAGTTATATTGTCTTAGCTAGTCTGCTAGAGTTTCTGCTTGCTCTCTGCACAACTTACAGAGGTTGGACAATGAAACTGAAACACCTGGTTTTAGACCACAATAATTTATTAGTATGGTGTAGGGCCTTTTGCGGCCAATACAGCGTCAATTTGTCTTGGGAATGACATACACAAGTCCTGCACAGTGGTCAGAGGGATTTTAAGCCATTCTTCTTGCAGGACAGTGGCCAAGTCACTACGTGATGCTGGTGGAGGAAAACGTTTCCTGACTCGCTCCTCCAAAACACCCCAAAGTGGCT
>JAOVVF010002153.1:3068-14713 GCA_028565595.1 Duopalatinus emarginatus | reverse complement strand
CACTCACTCACTCACTCACTCACTCACTCACTCACTCACTCACTCACTCACTCACTCACTCACTCACTCACTCACTCGCACAAATACCGATTGAAAATGAACCAGAGCTCCAAAGTCTGGTTCCGGTTTGGGCCGGTTCTTGCTGAAAGTGGAGTGGTAATGCTCCTACAGTACAGCAGAATGTGTTGTGTGCTGTTAAAAAAAGAAAGAAAGAATTTCTTTCAGCCTAAGGCTTACGTGAAGTTCGCTGTTCTTCTGGCGCAGGGCCTCCTCCTTCTGCCTGACCTCCTGTTCTAGGCTGCGCTTCTCACTATACAAACATAAATATACAGACAGGTATTAGTTAGTGTGATATTCCACAGTGTATTCTACACTCTTACAAGACAAACTGAAAAAGACACAGACATGCACTGCAACCCGTAAGCTATTAAACGTGATCTTAAGGAACCAGCCTTGTGACCAGAAAGTCACTGGTTCGATCCGCACAACTGACAAGACACGACTGAAGCGCCCTTGAGCAAGGCACCTAACCCCCCAAATGCTCTCTGGAAGCCTTGGATAGGGTTGTCCACCTTGTCGACTCCAGACACCAAATTATGGTTAGAGGAACGCTCATCTGTGTTTGGGGTTTTGCCTTTTCCACATAAGTCACCCGATATCAATGTTATCAAACACATCTGGGATGCCATGTAATGCACTGTGGATCCTACACCTCAGAATACAACAGAATTGTGGGCCGTACTGTAGGAAGTATGGGGGAAAGTTTCTGGCACTTCAGTGTTTAAAGGCTAAGCAGCACCTTAATGGACCCCTCGGGTGATTTCACATTGTTTTAGCAGCTTAATTTGCTTTAAAATTGACAGGTTTGATTAACTTGATGGAAAAACCCTGAGCTCACTACAGAAACTCCCCTGGTGGACGACAGTGAACAACGCCGCGGTAAAACAGCATTATGACTGACTTGGACTGGGAATTTCAGATTCCGATGATATTTCTGAATTTGATGAAGAGGATGAATCTGCAGTGACAGTGGGGGTGACTGGATATCATAAGGAAATGACATCATTTTGTCATTTTTGCATAACCAGGGTTATGATCTATTGTCAGGGGCATAGACTTGGCCTTGACATTGTTGGGAAACACAATACTCCCACCCCACCCTCCCACCACATGGTATGTACATATGTATGTTCAGTAAAAAACAGGAGGTCAATCTGGCTGTTATTTTCTCTGAGGACGTCTGAGAAAACACAGACATGGTCGCCACGGTAATAAAGTCACAGAGGACCCCATGCAAAAGAGAGAACAACCCCAGGACTCCATGCAAATCTAATCCCGTCTGGTGTCCCATATGACTGGAAAGTTTTCTTTTCAGTTTTGGTGCTTAACAACCAAACGTGGCTACAGAGTCTCACATGACAGCAGCAGGGAAAGACAATCACACACTGGACGTAGTATGTGTTACGGGAAGGTGGAACTCGAGTAGAGAACGGGATTAAACCTTTTCTGTACCTCTAGATAAATAAGACGTTGACAGATCGACGTGGGGACATGTCACTTCCGTCCATGCTAATTCTACAAACTCACCATCTACCAGTATTGTCCACCACATACATCATACGTGCGATGCCTGTGGCCTAAGGCCAGGCTTAACAACGGTCCTTTAAGCCGCATTTTTTGAATTTGTAAAAAATAAACCTTTTCTGAATATCGATTATCACAAGTTAGGAACTCAAATTCCTCTGTATTTGTGTGTTTGACACGGGTCTGTTTGGTGGTGCTGAGCCTTTAACAAAATGATCATTTACAGTTATCTGACCGTAATTAAAATAATAAAAATATTAAAATGTAATAAAAATATTATCTATGACTTTTACTCCTTCCCTAACACAACAGTAACCTGATTAAAACTATAAGAAAACATGACTAACTTTAAAATGACTTAGTATTTTAAATAAAAAGTTATTTATTGAACAGATGACTTTTAACTACAAAGCAATTAGACGTACTGCTGAGCGGACGGAAAAATCTGAATACTCAGCAGTTCTCATTCCCTCGTGTACACCCAACTTATGTGGTCACACTGGGTCATTATGCTTAGCTTTAGCTTATGTTATAGCATACTACTCATACATACATGTACATACACCACCCATGTCTGTCATTGGTTGCATCCCCCAGTGTGTTTACTACATGACAGACATCTATAGAAGCTTCATAATGGTCAAGTGTTCATTTAGCTGACGATCTATTGGACCACTGATATGTCTACAAACGTCTCGGAGAGGTAAACACTATGAGTACCGTCTTTCTGACCAGTTACCCTCGTCCATGTCCTGCTTTCATTCTGACAGGTTTGGCTTTTTCCAACAGCACAATGCGCCTCCACACACATCTAGAGACGCCAGATTCCCAGCCAAGTCACCAGATCTCAGAACTGTGGACCGTTCTTCAGGAAGTATGGTGTTCATTGCCTACAGAATATTTCTGCAAGCTCATGTACTGCTACAGTCCTATGCTCCAGTAGGAGACCTACTAAGTATTAGACTGCTGTACCAAATTCAGTGCCTATCAGCAGGCCTATAAAATCCGGCACCTTATTGCGAGGCTGAAGTGTCTCACCTCTGGAGCTGTGCGATTTCCTGGCTAATATCGTCAAGCTCTTTGTTTCCAGTCAGCTCCACTGGCATCACTGGACTACTAATCTCCTGCACAAAACAAAAAAAACAAAAAAAAAAAAAAAAAAAAGAGAGAAAGAAAGAGAGAGCGACAGAGAGAGAAAAAACAACTGAGCAAAAATGCAGTAACTGCTCAAATGTATGCCTAATAACAACCAATTACAGAGAGGTGCATAAAATAATCTGAAAATAAAATAAATATTAAATAAATAACTTACTCTGGACATGTTGGACAGTCCAGTCAGGTCAAAACCGACTGATGAGGAGATTTCTGACGAGATTGCCTAAGGATACAGAAACGAGGAAGAAGCAAAAAAGAGCAGAAAGAAAAAAAAGGAAGAGGTTAAAAGAAATATGATATTAAGATGAATTAGCGGTTTGAGCAACTGAAACTATTTTCACAGAACTTCTCACCTCTCGGACTATGAAAAAGGAAGTACTGATTTGTACATGATCTGATATGTGTATACGGGAAAAAAACACTAATCTGTATGTGAAAATACTGCATTTTAATTTATACACCATGTGTGTGTGTGAGACTTTATTAGACTAAACAAAGCCTCTCATTCTGATTGTGCAAGATGTATGGAGAAAAAAAAACCTGAGACAAGGTTAAATGTGGTTCAGTAAGCAGCCACTAGATGGCATCAAAGTACATGGACTCACTGTAGAGGCAGCAGAAGCGGAGCCTCTCTCTGAAGGAGGAATCATGTCAGGGGTCAGAGCCTTGGGGGGGTCAGCTCCTTTGACTGTCTGCTGTATGAGGTGCATGGCCAGACAGAACTGCTCTTTGGTCAGTTTGCCCACACCTCCGGTGTCAGCCAGTGACCTAAAGAAAGAGACGGACAGAGTAAACCAGAGACCAAGGCAGGTAGAGATTTGAGGGCGTGTCTGTACTTGTCAGGTTTGTTCCGATTAAAACGTACGCCGGTGCGATCGATTTGTTAGTGCGGTTTGTTATAGTAACTAGTCAATGCTTACTTTCAAACTCTGGAGCGCATCAAATGAGCAGACCGAGACTGTCAGAGCAGGTGGGTCACAGTCTAGACAAGTTCCATGTACGAACACAATACATGAAGTGAAGTGACTCACTGATGACAGAGGAACCTGATCTCTGCATTTAACCCATCCGTGTAGTGAAACACACACTAGGGGGTAGTGAACACACGTACCCGGAGTGGTGGGCAACCCTGTCCATGGTGTCCGGGAAGTAGTTAGGGTTCAGTTTGGAGTTGGGCGGCATTGACCGTCATACTGTCTTTAGTTTGTGTGTGTGTGTGTGTGTGTGTGTGTGTGTATGTGTGTGTGTGTGTGTGTGTTGGAGGGGTACAAAAAAAGAAAGTGTCAAACATGTATTACTCTGCATTAAGTGTAAAAAAAAACCAACCTCCATATCCATCAATGACACTTTTTTAAGATTTCTCCATTATTATAACCATGATAATGTCTCTCGGATCACATGAGCACACCAAACAGAAGAATAAATAACAGGACTTTATAAGTGAGAGCTCAGTGTGATCCTGACCTTCACTCTAAACAGTGGGAATAAAGCTGTGCTATCGTAGGTTTGGTACAGATGGTACAGTGGTAACATCATTGGCTCCCATGTGATACACCTGGGTTCGATTCCTGGTCTTGGCAGCCAGTCTGTGCTACTCCAATAAGGGTCCTTGGGCAAGACTTCTAACACTATGTTGGCCTACCTGTACTACCAGTAACCTCTGGATAAGAGCGTCTGCCAAATGCCGTAAACGTAAATGTTTAATTAAGAAGAGCAGATTCGACATTTATTCAGTGTTTTACCACAAAAATGAACTGGTTTATTTAGTCAGACTTGAGGAAGTTATGAACAGGGTTAATAATTACCTGCTGTACTACAGACACCAAAAGTGGGACCTGTTTGTCTTTCTGTCTCACACGTCTCCACACACGGCACGGAACAGAAAGGTGGAGGGATTCATACATGACGCTTAGTGTTGTCTGCAATGACGGGGGTCAGTTCACAGAAATACCCCTGTTCAGGTTCCGGGTTCGATCCCCGCACAGGGCAAGACACGTCTAAGGTGCCCATGCACAAGGCACCTAACTCTCCCAACTGCTCCCCGGGCACCGTGGCTTGGGGCTGCCTCAGTGTGTTCACTGGTGTGTGTGTGTTTTTCACTGCACGAATGGTTTAAATGCAGAGGTCACATTCCTCTGTGTGCAAGAACAGTAGGCAAAATAGTTCACTTTCACTTCACATTTGACAATATAAAGTAACATGAAACGCTTCAGGGACTTTTGATAATTGACTTGTTTCATGGATGTTTTCACACAGTAACTACACATAAATGCATTTTTAAAAAAATAATGCATAATTCTTCTAAAAATCTGATGAAGTGCGGAAACTGAAATCTAACGTGTGTCAGCATGGTTTACCAGATGTGGGCCAGGACATTCTGAGGCAGTCCAGAGTTTATAAAGATGTCCTTAACTTCACCTCCTCCGACCATGCCGTCGAAATCGGAGTCAGCGAGCTCAAAGATTTCCTCATACTGCTCCCTGTCGTCCTGAGGCACCACCCAGTTCGTCGAAACAGGCTACAATACCACAACACACACCCCCCCCCCCCACACACACACACATAAACAAATCACACAAAAGGAACATATCAGTTTACAGAAACACACTTTTATCATATTATAACGATACAATTTAAAGATCCAATATAATAAAAGCCTTAAATGGAATGTTTTTCTCAACACAACACTGTGGACAGGTACAACAGAAAAGTCCAGACAAGTACACAGTGTGTCGCAATACACACAAAGCATGCCATGATGACACAAACACAAAAGGTTATGGGTTATCAGAGCATGCTCTGAATGTTGATAAACCGGTCCGGCCAGCACAGATTCAATGCTAAGACAGCACATACTGGTTGGAAACATAAACTCTAGCCCTGAGATCCTAATCCAAGTGTCACACTGAAACCAAGAGAAAGTTTTGGATAATAGTCATAAATTTCGGTTTGCTTTTCTTTCCTAAAGACATAAATACTGAAGGCAACATTTGACTTGCTATAAAGCATATCCTGAAACTGTAACTGTTGACGTTTCTGGCCTGACGTTTGATACGGTGCTCGGACTGGGTGGGACTGTTTGTCTTCTCTGGGTGGTAACATTTGTATAACCATCAAACTCCCATTTATTCCATCAACTCTAATAAAGCTCAGTGCTTATGTTACAGCCTGAGAGTCAGTCTCACTCCATACATATGTAATATGTAATATCACTCCTGTCACATTTAAAGGTATACTCAGCATATTTTAAAGAAAGATGGCTAGAGCTAGCTACTTCGAAACCCAAAAATTCAAACAAACACACGGCCGAGTCCTGAGCGCAACCGAGGGAGCTTCCTGAATTGAAATGAGACGTCTTATTGTCCTGATTGGTTGAAAGATGGTGGTCTGCATCGTTTGTATGATTGATTTACGTGGCCTTGGATGCAAAAGAGATCCACCATAAAGTGACAGGAACTTCAACAAATATTACAAAAGATTTGCTGAGTATTAAGTATTTGAACTGTGTGTGTGTGTGTGTGTGTGTGCGTGTACCAGCTGTGGTGCAGGACTGGGACTCGGACTTGGACTGGAGCTCCTGAATGAGTTGGAAGGTGAGAGATTGGACGTGACGGTCAGAGGACTCTTAGAGAGAGGCGCTGTGGACCGAAGGTTCTCTTTCAGGAGGAAAGGACTGGAGGGTAGAACAGGCACAGAACCGGGTAGAGCGACCGCAGTCTTCTTACGCTTGGATGGAGGGATCATGGAGGTCGGTAGGATGGATGGAACGGGTTCGTTCTCGCGGGCTCGGTATACCATATGCATAGCCTGAGAAGAGACACTCAGTTAATCACCTTGAGAACCAGATATGGTCTTTGCATTGACGTTTCTTATTTGAAACTCTGTACACCTGGATCAGATTTTTAACTTACCACTGCAAACTCTTCTTTATCCAGATGTCCATCTTTATCAATGTCACTGAGATCCCAAATCTGACAACACAAAACATGCAAAGCACTGGCTAGAACGCGCTGAATAAACATCATAACCTCTATGAAAAATAAATAATACAGAACATCTACACCAGGGGTCGTCAAACTACGGCCCGCTGCTTTCAGTTTGACTGACCCCTTTAAATACCGCAGCAATGCATGTGGTGTGGATACTGTATCTTTATATTAAATGTACTAATGTTAGATATAATGGAGGAAAAGATAACAGGAAAAAACAAAAGTGGCCACAGGGCCATGTAAAGCTCTTTTGTGGATTAAATATCAGCGAGACACAGGTGCCTTAAAAACGTTGTACCATAAAACATCATATAGATGCGCAAGAGGAACGAGATTCCATCAGGTAGTCCACAGTGACTTTATGTTCTCGAAATATTACAACATCATAGATGCATTTTGGCAGCACCTACATCTTCTTCATGGTTGAAACACCTCAAATCTCCAACCAGATTCAGACTCACTGATCAACATCGCCTGTTACGACTGGCAGTAACATACATGACTCTCTTGTCAGCCAAACCCAGGCTCACAGTTCACACTGATTAAAGGAGAAAACTGTATGAGGTAGGATAAAGGCAATTATAAAAATTATATTAATTACACGCCCACATTATCACTACAAATTGCAGGCGTGTACATTAAACACAATATATCCATTATGACGAGCTAATAACCTTTTTTTATACATTTTATTTTTAGCTGCACTCGGGCCCCTGAAAGACAGAGAAACACTGGGCTCGCCCTTTGGTTAAAGTTGGAGGACCCATGATCTACACCATCAGCCATTACATTACAACCACCACCGAAACAGCTCTGACCTGTCAAACACATGGACTCCACAAAAAAAGGTGTTCTGTGTTACCATGCACCTTAACATTATTAACTTCTGTGGATATTCTATAGGATCAAAGCAGACCGTTTACATCATGACCCTGTCGCTGGTTCACCAGTTGTCCTTCCTTGGACCTGACTGCTGTATACTGTATAAACCCTACAAGACCTGCTGCTTGTCAAAGACTGTTAGGCTCGCCCATTTTTCCTGTTTCATTGTAACAAGATAATCAAACGTCTTTCACTTCACTGTCAATGGTTTTAATATTATGGCTGGTAAAGTACCACAGCACTGTTGAATTCTTGAGTCTGACTGGACAGACGGTGTTTATTGCTTTTTCTTTGACAGAAAACCTGGCGGTCCAGGTATATTAATACTCTCTTAATAATACTTCACCGTTTCTATAGCAACAGGCCATTCGCACTTCACTTGTAGGAAAATGATTTCTAGAAACAGAAAACTTGTGCGATGAAGAAAAGCTGAGAAACGCAGCTCTGGTGACACTGTTTTTCTCAAGAGGCAGAACTGAGAGGCTGATGAGAAGAAACCTGCTCTAACACATTGCTGTGGGATGAGTAACAAAACCATCAGTTGTGTGATTGCTGCAGAATACGTCTGGTACGGCAGGCTTCGTTGCGTTTTTGTCTTTACATAACGTACCTTCCCAAGCACGTCCAGGGGCAGGTTCGAATTGATGAGGACTGGCTTCACTTTATCTCCCGACAGAAGCCCATTGATGGGCAAGAGACTTTCGAATATTCCGTCATACTTGGCTTTGTCTTCAAACTAGAGAGAGAGAGAGAGAGAGAAAGAGAGATGAGATGAGATGAGATGAGAGTGTAGAGATGTAGAGATGAGAGTGTGACAAAGGAAGGTGGGGGGAGGGTGAGAGAGAGAGAGAAAGAGAGAGTCAACACACAATCAAGTACAGATAAGTAATTTTACACACCTATAGCACATAATAAAGATAAGTAGACAAGGTAGTTCATAGCGACACGAAATTTAGTGTCTATCTGGTGTCCCTTCATTAACACAAGTAACACAAAGAGACAGAACAGTGTGTTAAGATCTTTTCAACAAATCAGTTTTCTCCCAGATTTGGGCAATTCCCACCCATCGGACAACCCTCCCCTATCATGTAACAGCCTCCAGCCAGGGAGATTTGGTGTGCAGAGTCAGACTCCGCTTCTATTCAACCTGCTTGCTTGTGCGACATCAGGGGATGGTGTAACACACTAGCACTCACCCACTTCCGTATACATGCGCTCAGATACCCGTGATCAGCTACAGTACAGTCTGACAGTCTGACAATGAGATGGGAAAGACACATGGGAGGCAAACTTCCAGACTCTTCTCTGTCCTGGCACTAATGTGGTGGAATGAACACCCCAACCTCCACCCCCAGGTGTCTGTACAGCAGAATCACTAAGTATCTTAAGCACTTTACCAAGCAGTGTATATTGTATATAGAGGTATTACAGTTATGAGTTTTAGTGTGATTGCAGTCATATTATTCTTATATTATCACTCTTTTCTTTGCCGGTTATCAACTCCCGCATTTTTCAAGTTATCGACAGCAGTTCCATGTCTAAAATGTCCATTCCATTGATGACACGTCGGCTCGTTTACAGCTTTTGGATACCTCTGCTTGTTCACCAGCCACGCCTATTTTTTTCACTCTTTTTTAGCCTATTCATTTCTATGGGGAAAAATAAAGAATCGATCTGAGATATCGACACCGTTTCAAGTCTAAATGTCCATCATATCGAGACACACGCACACACACACAGAGAGATACAATCAACTGTCAGAGCAATAGTATTTGCACCCCACCAATTATGTGCTAGTCTTCTGATCTACGCTGAGCAGAGTCTATGACACCAGATCTGCAATCACATTCACATTTTTTTCAGGAAATGTACATCTCTAGTTGTATTTACTAGGGGTGTGATTCTCTCGGTGTCTGACGATTCGATTCGATTTTCAAGATAAAAAAACTTTCTTTTTAGGTTCCTTATTGTATCAAATCTTTTGCATCATTTTATATTAATACCAAAAATCAGATTGTTCATAAAATTCAGTAACTTAATTGACCAGTACTAGGTTCGCTTAGCTGTCTGGCTTTTTCTTAATTACAAAAATCTATCGATGAACAAATAACAAATATATGAATACAAAAGATAGACTTCAGTCTACCACAGTGCATTAATCTTTAACTGAAAATAAAATACAGACTTTAAAGTCATAGTGCATTACTGCATTTATATTTTGTATCACTTAAATTGAATCTGAATGGAGTCCGTTAGAAGAGATCTGGCTAACTAGCTTGCTGTACAGTAGCCTAGACGTCCCTCTTCTACAGTGGCCGAGTTAACATGTAATGCGATATGCAGTACGCTTGGGAGCCGGAGTGGCAAAAAATAAAACTTAAAGGCATTTTAAAATCGATTTTTGGGCATTTTGAATTAATTTAGATCAGCCAGGACTAGAAATAGCGATTCTTTAAAGAATCGACTTTTTTCAGCACCCCTAGTATTTACTGTCATGTTCTCTTTACAGGTTGTGCACAGTTTAAGAGTAACTGTAGGTTTTTGGACTTGTGGTAAGTTTTATATTTGATACTATATGGGTCATTTTTGACAACTAAACGAATAAGCATTTTTGTCAGTCGCTCTGGATAAGAGCATCTGCTAAATGCCCTCATTGTAAACGACTCTTTAACGCAGCACAGGCGAGAGAAATTTACAGCAACGCAACTTAATCTTTACTGTTTACACCCTCACCTTCACTGTCCATGTGGAGTCACTGGAAGATGCTGATAATACAGAAGGGCTTCCTGTGTCTCTCTACAAACACAAAATGACATGTAATTCATCTGCCTTACTATTCAGTCGTACAGAAATGTTCTTTTTATTCATGTACTAGTATATACGGTAACATTCTTCTCCAGTTAAGAGATGCTTACAAATTTAGGAGCGGGTATTGACGTGGTCTGGTTCAGGACGGTTTGACTGACATCACCGCCATTCTGTGCTGAAGCCACAAGCCTTAGAGCAATAAAGAAACCCTACAGAGCAAGAAAAGAGTCCTTAGTGCAACAATTGCCACATGCCAAGTACCAGAAAGCTGTACAGACTGTAAAAAATCTGGTACAGATTGGTGGTTCTTCAGTGTACATTGTTGTGTTATATGGGTTGGTTGCGTCTGCAATTAATTTAATTATTTTACGAGTGAAAATGTCAATAAACCAGCTCCACCACCAGCACCATAATAAAATATGTTGTCTACTTTCATATGAAACATAAGACACATTTACCCGCTTGTCCAAGTAGCCCTTTCTCTCTGGGTCTGACAAATCCCAGATCTGAAATCACAATACATAAGAAATTACTCACACTGTGTTATCCATTATTAAAGTTACACAAAAAAGTATATGTATGGAATACAGCAAAACACAACAGTCTGAGCTGTAATAGGAAATGAATCACATTATAGCAGCTATAAACTAAACTGACAAAACACTGCAGCTGAAATGTGACAATTTACCTCGGACACTGGAGAATCCTTCCACAAATGTTGAAGAAACAAGTCTAAGTCTTAAGTGTATTAAATATAAACCTGGGATTTTCTTTGGCTGGAGCTACATAAAAATAAATCAATGCGTCCTGACCAATCAGCGTTGAGAATCCGGCGGCACTGTGGTATAGATGTTTAACAGCACAGGTATGTCCATTACTGAACAGTAGTTTTGATGATGCAGATTTAAAGTGGCTCACCTTGCCCAGAGTACTGTCTGAAAGTCCTGATTTCTTCAAAAACTGTGCTGCTTCAGCTGCACCCACTCTGCCTATGTTTCCTGGGTCCACCTGCAAAAAAAAACAGATAAATACAACAAAATCACAACAATAGCATTTAAAGGGGACATTTTATAAAACGCTGTAGCAGGGGGGCATGGCCGTGCGCCGGTTTGTGAATGGAGAGAGGGGTAAGGACCCTCATCTGTTATAAATATGAGAGAGCTGACGTGACCCACACGACTCGCAGCACGTGTGAATGCGTGTGTGTGTGTAACGCGTGAGCACGTG
>JAOVVF010002138.1:339-14714 GCA_028565595.1 Duopalatinus emarginatus | reverse complement strand
TATATACACACACACATATACAAGTTGTACTGAAGTTAAAGTTCATCACACCGGACGTCCAACCGAACAACTGACAATCCTGACGCTGCCTTATTTGCATGGTGACATTTGCACCACTATCTGTCTTTCTTTTTTTTTTCTTTTTTTGGTCAGAGTTTGTACATTCGTGTTGTTTACGCGAGAGTCGATTGTGTGAAGACTTGTGTGAGAGATGGTTTTCCTGTTATTGGGGCCCGCTACGCTCTTTGCAGTCATCTTCAGATGCGTAGCTGCTGAGACGTGACAGTACGGATGCCGGGTGCTGTTACTTTGCAGCGGGTGTTAAACGCTGCACAGGCTGTTGGGCTTGCTCGAGCGATCAGGGGAAATCGAGGGGACTTGCTGCAATTGCATTAGCTCAGTGTCGCTCATCACGTGGCTGCCATTTACAGTGGCAAGCTTTCAACATGCTCTGATTTTTTTTATTTTTATGGGGGGGGCTTTATTATATGCTTTATTATATTATAGGGATGTCATTGGTGGTTTAGGGAAGTGGTATTTCTTGAAAGGGGATTTACTGTTTTACAATTATCTCTTATGATTTAAAAAAAAGAAGCAGAACCCACACACACACACACACACACACACACACACACATGCACTCGCACACACACGCACACATGAATAAGAGACTGTAAGGTTGCAGCTGATTAACAAATCAAGCTTCAGATTCACACATTAATGACACCTCAATAACCAGACCTTGAGTCATATTTCCAATGAGTTATAAATCGTTTGCCCTGCCTCACACCTTGCCTGTGCATACATGGTTTTTGAGATTCATGACTGTCACTGCTTCGCGATGGTTGGCTCCCATCAGTCAGGCGTTCTCATGGAGCTCTCTGGGAGTACCGACTGAGCATCCCAGTCTCATGTCAGCAGACACACACTCACACCTACGGATCGACCTAACATGCATGTTTTTGGACTGTTGGAGAAAACCGAAGTACCCGGAGGAAACCCACTCAAGCACCGGGAGAACATGCAAACTCCACACCGAACCGCCCGGGCCGAGGATCAAACCTTGATCATCTTACTGTAAGGCATCAGCGCTAACCTCTACACGCTACTGTGCCACTCTATTTTACATCACACTGACTATACACCTGTAAAATAAAGAGCTCTAAATGATTCTATCCATAGGTATTTATATATTTATGTAAAAATACACAGAAACATTGGTACAGACGAGCTTATGTAAAATACAAAAGACTGGTAGTGGCTCCATAACGATATGAGGTTTGTTTAGCCGACATTAAATAGGACCCCTGGTACATCTACAAACGTCTCCGACAGGTGAACACTGTGTTTGTCTCCTTATTGACACCACTTCATGTCCTGTATTCATTTTGATGGGTTTGTCCTCTTCCAACAGGACAATGCACCACCACACGCACGTCTAGAGACACCAAATTACAGTTAGAGGAAGACTCATCAGGGTTTGGGGTTTAGTCATTCCGTTTTGCCAAGTCACCAGATTTTAATGTTATTGAACACATCTGGGATGCCAAGCAACGCTTTGTAAAACACAGAAATCCTACACCTCAGATTACAACAGAAATGTGGACCGTTGTGCAGGAAGTCTGGTGTTTATTGTCTACAGAATATTTCCATGTGGGGGACCTGCCAAGTGTTAGACTAGTCTACCAGTTTTTCTGGTAGTCCTTGTGTACGAAACCTGCAACTATTATTAATCACCTGGACAACCGCAGACAATTAGTTACTTAAAAGAATCCACCAGGTTCACACACTTTGGCTGTAATAAACTAATCCCAACTTCTCCAGCTTGAGAACCGCTGGACTGTATTCAACCACTCAGTCTTGGTTTTTACGCTGATTATTGAAAAAAAGTCATTTTATAAAGAAATAATAAACTTTTTCAGTTAATGTGGACATTCATATTGTGTATCTGGAGAGTCTACCGACCCTCAAACTGTGGAATAAGACCATACAAATATACCTAGATAAAAAAAAAACCAAACAAGACGTTCTGATTTGACTCCACTGTCTGTGTAGCTTCTCCACCCACAGTTTGTGAATCTTATTTGTGATGAGTCACAAACGCTCCAGCATTAAATCAAAGTTGCAAAAATGTCATGCTGTCAGGTGAACAAACCAACACAACAGTTCCCAGTCTCAGAGGGCGAGACAGCTGAGTGGATGGACTTTATATTTGATGATAATGTCCCAGATACAGTCGATAAAATCCTGTAATGGTGTAAAAAAATTTGTGTCTGACTGTTTTTATAACCTGGATCAGTACAACACGATTTATCATAGGAATAAAATCATTATTTTACAGTTCTTTATAAGAATTATCTACATTAAATATCAGTAATTCACTTCCTGTAAAACTAAACACATTCCTCCAGAGCCTAGCAGAGATTTTAGTTTAACCATCGAGATTTAGAGGAATTAGAGACTGAACTTTTTGTCCGCCATGTAGATCAGAAACCCTTGAATACAAAAACCACTCCGGTGAGAAATAAAAACATCACCAGAGAACAGGCGTCCAAAATGGTGGACGTCTCAGACATCCTGGTTGGATGTCACTCCCAATGAACAAAGCAGCATTATGTAAAATGCCTGTTTAAAGCAGCAGGCACTGAAACTGAGCGTTTGGAAAGAGCTGTTTTAGACAAGGTGTCCACAGAATGGCAGACATTTCATTAAGACCCTAGCACACTCGCTTTGTTTTGTTGTTGGTGGTGGTGGTTGGTGTGGTACAGTGGTAACCTTGTTGGCTCCCATGTGAGAGACCTGGGTTCGATTCTTGGTCTGGGCTACACCATTAAGGGTCCTTGGGCAAGACCCCTAATACTATGTTGGCCTAGCTGTAAGAGTGTCTGCCAAATGCTGTAAATGTAATCGTTTCTATGGTAACAGTTCATCAACAGGGACCAGTCCAACATGTAATGTTAGACTAATAATAATACATTTTTATAATGTTCCAGGAAGTGCATAACAATATGTGTGGTGACATTTTATATGGAGACTTGAACGATTATGAAAGGGGTCTTTGTAAAGGCTTCGTAAAGTTTTCCAGAACAGGAAATTCTTCAATCTTCTTTTATGGTTTAAAAAAGTCAAAAGTTAAAGAAAAGGGGGCAGAGAGAGAGAGAGAGAGAGAGAGAGAGAGAGAGAGAGAGAGAGGAGCAAACAGAGAGGGAGAATGAGAGAAAAGAAAAAGAAATAGTGAGAAGAAGGAGAGAGATTGAGAGAGAGAGAAAGAGACAGAGAGAGAGAGAGACAGAGAGAGAGAGAGAGAGAGAGAGAGCAAACAGAGGGGAAAAATGAAAGAAAGAAAAAGAAATAGTGAGGAGAAGGAGAGAGATTGAGAGAGAGATAGACAGACAGTGAGAGGTAGAGGGAAGGAAAGAGAGAGAGAGAGAGACAAAAAAGAGAGAGAGAGAGAGAGAGAGAGACAAAAAAAAGAGAGAGAGAGACAAAAAAGAGAGAGAGAGAGAGAGAGAGAGAGAGAGAGAGAGAGGGAGAATGAGAGAAAGAAAAAGAAAGTGGAGAAGAAGAGAGAGAGCTCAAGCAAGGGCAGGTCATGTCCAATTTCCACCCATCAGACATCTTCTGTATCATATCAGGTTGAACAGGTGTCCTGGGGCCTCATTTATAAAGGGTGTTAAAAAATGCTACAGAAATACTACAGAAATAATTGGTGTGAAAACGACTGTACATTGGGCATCTGTAGCTCTTCAAAAGATTGCAGAGAGACACAGAGAGAGAGAGAGAGAGTGAGAGAGAGAGAGAGAGAGAGAGAGAGAGAGAGAGAGAGAGAGAGGACAAGCAGAGGGGGAGAATAAGAGAAAGAAAAAAAAGAGTGGAGAAAGAGAGAGAGAGGGGGAGAGAGAGGGGGAGAGAGAGAGAAATAGAGCAATGAGAGAATGAGAGAAAGAAAAAGAAAGAGAGTGGAGAAGGAGAGATGGTGTGGTTGGTATGATACAGTGGTAACATCATTGGCTCCCATGTGAGAGACCTGGGTTCGAGTCCTGGTCTGAGAGACCTGGGTTCGAGTCCTGGTCTGGGCAGCCGGTCTGGGCAGCCAGTCTGTGCTACACCAATAAGAGTCCTTGGGCAAGACTCCTAACACTACATTGGCCTACCTGTAATACCAATAACCTTGTAAGTCGCTCTGGATATGAGTGTCTGGTAAATGCCGTAAATAAATGAAATGAGAGAAAGAGAGCAATGAGAGAATGAGAGAAAGAAAAAGAAAGAGAGTGGAGAAGGAGAGAGAGAGCTCACGCAAGAGCAGGTCACAGATTTAACAAGGAAATTTCTTAAAACGAAACTTTGCCGATGATAAAGATAACATGGTCAGAATTTAAATAGGAACTGAACACAATAAACTCCAGTCTGCTTTATTCAACACAACTCTGGCCTACAATTTGTACTTTTTTCTTTGGGCTTGAAGTCCATTAGCACAGCTACAGATTTCTCTTTGGTCGGTTGCGGTCAGGAAAACGTTGCGGTTTAAATGTCAGTACAGTTGTTTACTTTCCTTAGTTCTCAGTGCGAGTTGTAGTCGTTTCTTCCCAGAGTACCTGCAGGAGAACTGAAACCCAGCGCTTTTATCTCGGGACCGTAAAAGGCAACCGAAACAGTAGACAACGATCCTAACGCTTTACTTACACGGGATTAGTGTTATATTCGGAATGATGATGGTTGTTATGATGACTTTGATTTAATAAATACTGATTCAAATTAACGTTTGGTACTAATCTGTTAATTGCTCTTGTACTGTAACGGACCGGACCACACAACCCGTAGCTGCCATTGGTCTTCAAGACGCTTTGTCCAATCTTTACTAAGAATATTTTCAGTTCTTGTTCACTTTGTGTGGTTTCTGGCTTCACTTTCCTTTCCATCGTGTGAATATTACTTATAGTAAATCAAGCCGTGGAGTTGCTGATTCGTTTCCACTTCTCCAGACGAGAACGTATTACATTATATTACAGTACATTACAGCACATTACAGTACATTGCATTACAGTACACTACAGTACAGTACATTACATTAGCTATTCTGATATTTAGTTAGCTTATCTATAGGATATTCATGTGCACTGCGATTAGAGATTACGTACACAATCTAATACAATGTATCAGTATAAATTAATAAAATTAGCACGTTAGCAAGTTAGCACTGTCTTAGCAAAACCTCGTCTAATGATAATATGAAGGCAGATAACATATTAGTAATAGAGCTACTCATCAGTTGATGTCTCTCTGACAGTCAAATGCAACAGTGTGTATTATATTATAACCTGCCAAACCTGACAAAGTTTAATTGGCCGAGCAGCGTTCCAAGATGGTTTACTTTTTCTTTAACCACACTGATGTATTGCTCCATTCATGTGTGTTTTCCATGCAAAATTCCACTTCCTAGTTCGAAACCGCTACTATGGTACAGTTAGCGATATCAACAACGGACATGGCCTACTTTTCAGGAATATAACATTTGACTAGACATGAAATCTTGGTAGATAGGAGGTAAATATGCCATCAGCAGAGGTGGGTAGAGTAGCAGTAAAGTAGATACTTAAGAATAATCTAACTAAAGTAATTACATTAATTGAGTAAGAGTAAAAAGTATTAAGTGACAATACTACTTAAGTACTGAGGAACTGCTGAGTGACCTCTTGGTTTAATAATCAGGACATTAAATAACACACCTGAATGCACAAAAATATAAAACAGCAATGAACAAATTCAGAGGAAGAAAATATCTCTTAAACAACTAAAACAATAAGAAATAAAATCTTTACAAAGTAACATAAATTGTTGCGAAACACACGCCGTCGTCTCTGCCATTGTATTGTACTTTTGTGCTCTTTTCCACCTGTGTTTGCCATTTTGTGTGCGGTCATGTGACCGCTTGGCTCCGTATGATTGCTGAAATGGAGTCATACATTGCTAGTGGCTACATTTGATTGGTGAGATGCAGTCATGTGACTGAGCCTCTGTCAGAGGTTTCAACATAAAACAAAACAAAGAGATCGATTAAAATAAGTAGCGAGCAGAATGTAGCTCAATGTAACGAAGTAAACGTAGCGCTTCTTCTTTACAAGTATACTCAAGTCAAAGTAAAAAGTATGCTGCATTAAAAATTAAAATTAAAATTATAAGTACAATTTATCCAAAAAGTAAATAGAACAATGTAAATGTAATGTGTTACTAACCACCTCCGTCAGTTAACAGCTTCTTCAGGATCGATTTCTATCTATTTCTGAGCAAAATAAATAGAATATTTGACCATATGGTGTCCACAAGTTACTCACTAAATACTGATTCTTGTTTTCAAAACTGTTCTATAAAAACAACATTGCACTTAGAATTGTGTTTGTCTTTGGCCAAAGGGAATTGTTGTCTTGTGATGACATTTAAACCACAAAACCACTGATAAGTGAAATGAATATCATTGATTATCTGATTACAATGGAACCAAGTAGGCTGTAAGCAGTCATTTCTTGAAGTTGATGTCTCGGGAGCAGGAAAAAATAGGTCAGTGTAAGAATCTCTCTTGTCAGTAACTTTGACAAGGACCAAACTGTGGTGTCTAGACGGCTGGGTTGCATCATCTTTAAGTCAGCAGAACTTGTAGGGTGTGTCCTAGTATACAGTGGTTAATACCTATCAAAATTGGTCCAAGTAAGGACAACCGGTGAACCAGTAACATGGTCATGAGACACCAAGACTCACTGATGTGCATGAGGGGTGAAGGCTAGACCGTCTGGTCCAATCCCACAGAAGCATCTTTTGCTAACATCTTTGGGGACATTTGTTGATTTGATCCTCCATGACTAAAGTGCCTTTAAACAAGACACACGAGCCCTCAACTGCTGACTGGGCACCGTGGATAGAGTTGCCCACTAGTGTGTGCTGTGAACCTAGCGGCTTGTGGTGGTGGCTCTATAGTATAGGGTATAGGGTTTGTTTAGGTAGCATTCCACGGGACCCCTGGTACATCTACAAACATCTCTAACAGGTGAGAACACTATGGCTGCATCTGAAATGGCATACTTGAATACTACCTACTAGTCTGGAGCGAAGATATACTACTTAACCGCTAATCTAGTATACAATTCTAGTATGGGAGCGTGTAGTATGCACACCAACTCGGACGCACTCGATCCGCCATCTTACCAACAACTTTTGACCCAAGACATCACACCAGTTAAGTTCCCACACAATTATTTAGTTTAATTAACTTTAAAGTTCGTTTGTAATTAAAAATGTTATCTCAGCTCAGCCTACACTGATAATAATAAACTCACTACATCTTGTTTACAGACACTGCAGTTCGCTTGCAGTGAATTATGGGATATGTCAGGCTCGGATAGCGTGCTGGCGGAGCGTACTAGAAAATATTTCCCAACCTAGTAGGACATCCGTAAACCTTTCACATACTACTTGTTACGTACTAGGTATTCGGCCTGTTCCATCTGTTTATGTCCTGCATTCATTCTAACAGGTTTGGTCTCTTAGAACACGACAATGTGCCACCACACACGTATAGAGACATCAAATTATGGTTAGAGGAACATTCAGCTGAGTTCGGGGTTTTGTCATTCACCCATGAGTCACCAGATCTCAGCACTATTGAACACATCTGGGATGCCATGTGACGTGCTGTGGAGCGTTCTGCAAGAAGTCTGGTGTTCATTACCTACAGAACAGATCCATATTTCTCCAGTGGGGGAACTACCAAGTATTAGACTGGTGTAGCAGTTTTTGTTACCCAGAGCGGTGGGCAACCCTAGGTGCCTTGCTCACTTCAGTCGTATCTCGTCGGTTGTGTGGATTGAACCCGGTTACAAAGCTGGTTCCTACTTCCTACGACTCCATGAAATTAAACCAGTCTCTGACAAACGACATAATCTTGTTGTTGTTATTAAGATTTCCCAGACACACAACAAGCCACAGTGCAGAACATTTCCTACATAGTATAAAAACATTTCACACTTTTTGCTCTGACAGTTTTAAGCTGTTCACCGCTGCTCGGTTTCTGTAGATATATCACGTTATGAATACTGAATATGAACCACAGCCCTTATAAAAGAAGAAGAAGAAGGAACTAGTCAGACCTGCTACTCCTAAGGCACAGTGCTTTGGAATGCGTGCTGTCTACGCGACCTACTTTTTTTCACCGTCCGGGAATGAACACTTTGCCTGGAAAGCTGCAGGAAGTCCAGCCTCCCTCTGACATTCTGCCTTTTTCTCACTGTAAGGCACTTATTTCAGGGGATTCCCCTTCTGTCCCAGTCCTCACATGGGGCTCATTAGTATCCTCGCCATAACACACAGCGTCACTCATACACACATGCACACACACACACACACATACACACACTTTCACACACTTTCACACAGTGTGTGTGGAACATGACTCAATAACCAAATTGTTTCCTCAGAACTGGCACATGTAGATACAATTTATTACTGGCTTCCCATCAGCTAAAAAAAAACAACCACACTTAGACCCTGAGCAGATGATATCAGACCTGCTCCTTCATCACTTCACTGACTTCCTCCACTTAATATATTCATCAGGCTCTTTTCATTACTGACTTCAAACAAAACTAACATGCATCTGCAGTACGTGTATTTCACCGATCAACCATAACATTAAAACCACCGCCCTACACAGCTCTCCCATCAAGACACGGACTCTACAAGACCTTTAAAGGTGTTCTGTGGTATCTGGTACCAAGACCTAACAGAACCTTAAGTGGATCTTCTCTAGGATTGGACCAGACAGTCTGCACTTTTAAAACGAGAAGATCCTTGAGGAATTTTTAAAAGGTTCCTCACTTAGAGGAACCTTTTAGGGTGCTTTGAGGAACCTTCTCAGTTCTATTCAAATAAAGATCCTTTAGGATCCTCATTTCTAATGGGTTCTTTGAGGAACCAGGTTTTATATTGAGGAAATGAGGGAAGTTCTTCCAGGCACCTCTGTGAGCACTGAGGAACATTTGAGTTCTTGGAGGAGCCCTGAGGTTCTTGGGGTAACCTATGAAGTTCTTCAATGAACTACTCATTTATAATGTAGCCTTTATCCCCATTCACATCAGTGTGACTCTGAACCACATTTGGTAGGTACTAACCACTGTGTACTGGGACTCATCCTACAAGACCTGTCGTCTTGGAGATGATCGGATGATTCTTTTGTCTAGATATCGCACTTTGGCATTTGTCAAAGTCACTCAGATCGTTATGCTTGCCCATTTTTCCTACTTCCAACACATCTGCCATTTGATTTGTGGACTAATACACTGAGGCGCCTGAAAAACTGGTGCAGGTGAGCCAATGCAAATACATAGGCTGCTGGTGTCTCCATAATGGATAAAGGCGTCCATCTTGGATTCAACTTTAAATTAAATTTTCATTTGGTATATGTTTTCTTACTTTTGAGTTTTCAATGTACACAAAAGTGCCAGAAAAAGTGGTACACTAGTCCAGGTACACAGTACTAGGTAGGTTCTCCCAAAGTGGATGACCTGTGCAAGCTTGTGGAATTATTCTTTGGTAATGAACACCATAATTCCTGTAGAACGCTCCACAATTCTGTTGTATTCCAAGAATTTCTGTGTTCCACAGCGCATTGTATGGCATCCCAGATGTGTTCAATAATGTTGAGATTTAGGTGTGAATGACTAAACCCCAAAACCAGATGAGTGTTCCTCTAACCGTAATCTGGTGTCTCTAGACGCATGTGGTGGTGCATTGTGCTGTTAGAAGATGACAAATCCATCAGAATAATTGCAGGACATGAACTGGTGTAACTCAGAACACCAGACTTCCTGTAAAAAGGTTCACAATTCTGTTGTATTCTGCGGTGTAGGATTTCTGTCATGCACAGCACATCGCATGGCATCTCAGATGTGTTCGATAACATCTGGTGACTCAGTGTTCCTCTAACCATAATTTGGTGTTTCTAGACATGTCCGATGGTGCATTGTCCTGTTAGAAGAGGCCAAATCCATCAGAATTAATACAGGAATGAACGGGTGGAAAGAACTCATCAGGAAGGAGAAGGCGGCTCAAATAGTGTTCACCTGTCAGAGACGTTTGTAGGTGTACCAGGGGTCCCATGGAATGCCCACTGAAGAAACCCTATAACGTTATAGAGCCACCACCAGTCTGTAAAAGTCTTTCTGGCACTTCAGTATATATTATCAGTCAAAGAACTATCAGCTGATGACTTCTGACAGGTTTGTGTGTATGTGTGTATGTGTGTATGTGTGTGTGTGTGTGTGTGTGTGTGTGTATTCCAGTGTATGCTGTTCACCCTTCTACAGTGGTGTTATTTCTCTTAATAACATGCTGCAGCGTTTTATAAGGAAATAATCTCATAAGTTTTTCCGAGAATCTTCGAGAAGTTGACATAGTACTTCAGGGGATTTGGCGGTTCCCCTTTTTCCCCTATTTCTTCTTGTAATTGTCTGACTGCACATGCCTTTGCTGATATTTTTTCTAACATGACACCATAAAAAAGCCAGTGTCCCGAACGATTTTCACGAGAACTTCATAAATATAGTCTCATTACCTTTTCCTCTTTCTCTCCTTCTCTCCGCCTGTCAGTACCGCGCATGGCTCCGGACCAGCTACAGGCCCGGCCCTTTCAAAGACCAGGAGCAGGTTTCGGCTTTACTCGTCCTGTACTCGGAGCAGCAGGCGCAGGAGCGGCGGAGACGAGGAGACCGGGACTGGATGAACCAGGCTTCTGGGGTTTACGCTCTGCCTTTCAGTCACTGTAACAGATGAGTGATCTCATCTCCGTACCTGCACACACACACACACACAATAAAGAGCTACTGGCTCTTAACGACTGCTGCTCATCTGTAGAACAACATACACTAAGCTTAACTAAGCTCAGCAATATCACTGTCCCTGCCCTTAGGTAAGACTTTTAGGTAATTTCAGTATGTCCAGATGAAAACCAGTCCACTTCCAGGCAAGGGAAATGCTCTGTGGTGGATGGCATGGTCACACTGATTCACTCTTTCAAGTATCTAGATCACTGCAGTGAGGTCTAAATTCATCAGGAAGTATGTGCTTAGAATTATTCAGCCACAGCAAACGCAAAAAGTGATTTGTGTTTTTAATAAATATGATCACATTACATCATAACATCATGTCCACTGGCTGTCATTTTTACTTTAATAATTGTATTATTACTATTAGTTATCCATCATGTTGTGGCTTTTTATTTGTTATTTTTCTGTTAAATAAAAATTCTGACTACTTTACCAGTTTGCCTTTGTTTCATTTTATTTATTGTCTGTCAGATTACTCTTCTCTACTGGACCATTTTTTTGGTAAATAAAAATGGTCAAATTGCCAGATTATCTACTGCACAACTGGTTGTCATTTATTTTTATATAAAACGGCCTGTATGTATCCGAGACACTTAATATTTTAATAGATCACTACACACATTATTATTATTATTATTATTATTATTATTATTATTATTATTATTATTATTATTATTATTAACTCATTAGACATCCATTATAAAAGATGCCAGATTTATTTATTTATTTACTTTTGTAATTACAGATAAAACATTGGATGACCATGATAATGATGATGATGATAATGAATATTATTATTATAATTATTATTGTTGTTGATGTTGTTGTTGTTGTTGTTGTTGTTGTTATTATTATTATTATTAATATTTTTACTACACGGCACGGTGGTTTAGTGATTAGTGCTGTCACATTACAGCAAGACAATCCAGGTTCCATTCCTGGGCTGGGCTGCTCTGTGTGGCTTTCCTCTGGGTGTGCCAGTTTCCTCCCACAGTCTAAAGACATGAGGTTGATTAATCATCTAAATTAACTGACTGCAGATATGGCATTAAAAGCCAAATATAATAATAATAATAATAATAATCATAATAATAATAATAATTAATAATACTAATAATAATAATAAGAGTAACCACCTGTAACAACCTGATTTGTTTTTCTTTATAATTTAAAATGTAAGTAAATAAATTATTTTATTTAATTGTGATTATATATTATATTCAATGTAATTATTGTGATAATAATAATAATAATAATAATGATAATAACAACAACAACAATAACAATAGTAATAATTACATATCAGATCACCCAAAAAGACTAAATGCATTATTTCTTTATTTATTTATAAAGCTGATGACAGCCACAAAATGAATTATTATTATTATTATTATTATTATTATTATTATTATTATTATTATTATTATTACCCCTAGTACAATGTTTGGGCTTTTATTTATTTATTTATTTATTTATCTATTAATAAAACAGGTGTGTTTTTTGGGGGTGGGGGTGGGGGGGTTTACCCAGCCATAATCACCTGTATCAGAATCCACTGTTACTGACCTACATTATATTCTCTCACATTTGTACTTTGTTCCTATGCAAAATCTTCTGTTACATTACACAATATTCAGGCTTCACATTAAGGGTCAATGTGAGCCAAAGTGTCTACATATTTTTTTTGGAGGATATTGTTTTCCCAAAACAAGGCCCCTGTAAAAGAGCATCTGCAGTCCAGAGACGAGCAGAAACCTGAACCTGTGCTCACATCCTAAAAACAGGCCGAGAGCATGTGACGTTCACTTTCCAAGATCCGCTTTTCATGGTTTCCAGATGAGACTTCCTGACCACAGGTTAGACCACAGGTTGGCATGAAACATTTAACTATTACGAGTTGTAATCCTCATCCTTGATGTTATATTAATAAATGCACAGAGACTAGTAAAGAAAATGTACACCGCACAGCATCTTACAGACGAGAAAATAGGTTTTTATTTTGGAGGGTTTTCTAAAGACGTCTGGACATTAAAAAAACAACTGTTCTGATAACGTTTCATTATTAACATTAAATTTTTTTTTTTTTATGTAAAAAATTATATGCAGTGTAAAAATAAACTTTGGGGAATTAATCTTATAATTAATTTAACTATTTTTTGGGAATTGTTATATTTCATTTTTTTCAAATGCTAAATAAAATGGGGAAGGTTGACCACTTATTCTTCACAAGTAAGTAAATACACGGGCAGTGCTGTGTTTCAGCCTCATCGATCCAAGAACCCTGGTTCAATCCTAAAATAGGATTCTGCTCTGTGTGTAGTTTCACATGTTCTCCCACATCTGCACTGGACATCATAGGCCATTGCCTTAAGATGTAAATGTATGTGTGGACTACGTCCTGTGATGGACTGGATTCCCATCCGAGGTGTATTCCTGAACTGCCTCAGAATTCCCAGTGTCTCCTGATTAAGTACAACCAGGATCAGTAGAACAATACCCGCAATACCCGCTGAGATTAAAGTCATGACAAGATGAATTGCTGACCTGTTCTGAAGCAGCCACCAATCAGGTTTTAAAATGTACCTTTAACAGATTGATGTGACGTGTGCAGCGTTAGACCCAATTTTACAACCTGATCTGCAGTGGTCATTGACCAACATGGAGTAATGGAGTTATACATGCTGACATACATGCTCACAATGATGGAGGGTCTCTGCTGTTCACAGCCTGAACAACACATATGGTAGTCAGTGCTGATCAGTTTAACCAAAAGTCTACGTGTATGACTGGAAACAATCCTCAGTGGAATGTGGCCAGACACTGTTATCCATAAAGTGAATTGGGTCTGGTTATAGAAGGATAGGAGGAAACCAGAAAACTCAGAGAAAATCCATACAGATGTGTGTCAGTCAATCAGTCAGTAAGTCACTGTCTTATCTGCTTAGTCCATCAGGGTTGAGGTTTGTCCAGAGCACACCTGGAATTACAAGGCGGAAGGCAGGAATACCCCTTGGACATGGCATCAGTTTGTTGCAGGGTACCACACACACACACACACACACACACCCATTCACTCACCACTCAAACTCACACCTAGGTTCAATATCGCATATCCAATCAGCCTACAATGTGTGAGGAACCCGGAACACCAGACGAAAACCCATGCAGAACACAATAAACACCTCACACACAGAGACCTGTGCAAGGCTCGAACCCACAACCCCAGATCCCTGGAGCTGTGTAGTACACACACTACCTGCAGCACCACCGTACCACCCTATAGACATGTCATGCACGTGTAGTTCCTTCCTTCCTTTCAAAGTCTTTTTCTTTACACTTACACTGAAGTACCAGAAAAAATGGTACACCACTCTAATACTTAGTAGGTCCCTCACAGGGCATGGACTCCACAGAAATATTGACTTCCGTACACCACTCTAATACTTAGTAGGTCCCTCACAGGGCATGGACTCCACAGAAATATTGACTTCCGTACACCACTCT
>JAOVVF010002007.1:0-14728 GCA_028565595.1 Duopalatinus emarginatus | reverse complement strand
ACAATTGTTGTGAATATGTTTTTGATGAACCATGTGGTTGTAGTCAGGTCTCCAGATCCACTACGGCACATATGTAAATGTATTATATAATGGTGAAGTATGTGTGTGTGTCTCTCGCAGGTCCTTATCCACACATGCACATGATCTTTAAGGAGTTGCGGATGGAGGGCTTCCTGGTGCGGAAATGGGCACATAAGAATGAGGAGTCTCTGAAAAGGCTGTTGACTTGGCTGAAGGAGGCAAGTAGTAGCTTCTTCCAAATCTCTCATATTATTAAAGGCCTCATGGTTGGCTATGGCAAATGTAAAGGGGTTTTTCCTTTCTGCAGGGGAAGCTGAAGTGCAGAGAGCATGTGACTGTTGGTTTTGAGAAGATGCCAGCTGCCTTCATGGGAATGCTGAAAGGGGAAAACATTGGGAAAGCCATTGTTAAAATCTGAAGGCTTTTTTTTTCTGGCTTGTTATTATATAACTTCAAAACTGTCCCCTGCTACACATGTAATAAAGACTTTTTGGGTCGTTTCTATAGAGGGTTGTCTTTTCTTTTCTTTTGTTCTATGCTGGTTTATAGTAGAGAGTGTGATTTAAAGATGGAGTCAAAGAGAGTCAAGTACAATTTTGTTGCAGCTTAGCTCTAAATCCAAGCAATCACAGCCATTTGTTCATGCCACAGCACACACATATTGACCGAGTGTTAGTTCAGGATACAATCTTTATCACGTGCATTTGTAGCTGGTATGAAAATACAGGGAAATTTAAAGCAGCTGCGAGAGGTAGAATAAAAACAGTAATCTGATAAAGAAATTGAATAAATAAAAAGAAACCTAGGAATTAATAAAAATACTGGTAATAGGACACCTGGTATACTTACAAATGCCTCAAAAGTGCCTTTCACTTTACTTAAGATAAGGGCACGTGCACAATTCTGATTTGTATAGTGACTAGACTGATTAATCAGTGGAGTCCTATGAACATACAACACCCCTAGTAGTGCCTTGCTCAAGGGCACTACAGTTGTGTCTTGCCCTGCATAGGGATTAAACCCAGGACCTTCCAGTCATGAGACTGGTTCCCTAACCACTAGGCCATGACTGCAGAGTGTGTGTAAAAAATCAGATGTTCAGGTCTAAGTGAATATCAAGGGTTCAAATTCCAGATCGCTTTAGGTTTTAAATAATGACACCCTCATGCAAGTGTTGTGGGAAAGAAATCTGTCAGACTGATAAATAAGCTGAAGTCTCACATAACCTCCTTATGCACTGGTTTGGGATTTAAAGCCATGCAGCTCAACCCTGACCCGATCTTCTATCAAATAATAATAGGCAGCTTTGGCCTTGTGGTTAGGGAACCGGTCTCGTGACTGGAAGGTCGCAGGTTCGATCCCCGCCCAGGGCAAGACACAACTGAGGTGCCCTTGAGCAAGGCATCTAATCCCCCCAACTGCTCCCCAGGCACTGTGGTTTGGGGCTGCCCCCTGCTCTGGGCAAGTGTGTTCACTGGTGTGTGTGTGTTTCACTGCACGAATGGGTTAAATGAGGAGGTCACATTCCTGCTGTGTGCAAACACAGTAGGCAAATAGTTCACTTTAAATATTGCACCGGTGTAATGCATAGGCATGGATGTTATTATTCATCACTAAGCCACTGTTTAATGGCAGCATGTCTTCAGCAGAAACACTGTCAAAGCTGAAATATGGTCTTCTTAGGTATTTTGTTGGAGGCACAACCTTAGCTTCAGAATTGAGGAACATATGCCAGTGATATAAAACATCTATGGTGCATGATTCCTGGAGTTGCGCTCCGGCATGGATTGATGATTAGCAGGTTCCATGTCAGGTTGTGGTAGATAGGAGGAGTTATGACTAATACAGAGCAAATGGTTTTTACCCACTAGATGGTGCTGTGGTGCAATGTTGTGAAGTAGACCAGCTTTTCAATTAGCTTGAAACAAGTTTATTGAGCTCTGATTCATCAACATAAGGACTTCACAAGACCTTTGAAGGTGTCCTGTGGCATCTGGGACCAAGACGTTGGTTAGCAGTGCTTTTGTGGATTTTTTGTGGGATTAAACCAGATCCTAGAGGTCTAGCCTTCAGACCCTATGCATCCTGGGTGCCCATGCCAAAGTTAAAAAAAAAACTTTACATGAAGTGAAAGTGAAGTGATGGACAAGTGCCTGTACACACAGAAATTTGACCTCCACATTTAACTATTTTCAGGTGGCACAGTGGCGCTGCAGGGTGTGTGTGCTATACAGCTCTGGGGATCTGTGGTTGTGGGTTTGATCCTTGCTCAGCTCTGTGTGTGTGAGGTGTCTGTTGTGTTCTCCTTGTGTCTGTGTGGGTTTTCACCCACCTCCTTAAAAACACACATGGTAGAACACAAATTGCCCCTAGATGTGAGTGTGTAAGTGAATGGGTGTGTGTATGTGTGTAATACCCTGTGAGAGATTGCTGAAGTATTTCTGCCTTGTGCCCAGTGATTCCGCCTGGGCTCTGGACAAAACATGATCCTGATGGACGAAGTGGATGACTGTACACAGTACAGTACGTCTATCACTTAAAGTTCTTTTAAAAAAAACTTTGGCATGGGCACAGAGGGTGCATAGGGTGTGAAGGCTAGACCTCTAGGATCTGGTCCAATCCCACAGAAGATCCACAAAAAGTACTGCTAATGTCTTGGTCCCAGACACCACAGGATACCGTCAGAGGTCTTGTGAAGTCCTTATGTTGATGAATTAGAGCTCAATAAAACAAAAACTTGTTTTAAGTTAATTGAAACACTAGTCTGCTTCACAACATTGCACCACAGCACCATCTACTGGGTATCAACCCTGTATTTCATGCAGTAATACTCATACACTAGTGAATGCACACACTGGGGGCAGTAAAACACCTGCCTGGAGCAGGGGGGCAGCCATTATTCACTGCACCCGTGGAGCAGGTGGAGGGTTAGGTGCCTTGCTCGAAGGCATTTTTACTTGTGCCTTGTTGGTACAAGTGATCGAACCTACGGCTGTCCCCACAATATAGCCCTGAGCCCTTAGTTGTATTAAGCCTCAGTTCTGCCTTAGCCAAAAATGTCAGCCAGATGTGATCAGTGCTATGTCTCAAAGGAGTCCCACACTGTAGAATACACTAGATGCTGTGTGCCCAAGTGAAGAAGGATATTAAAGATTGCTATCTGGACAATCTTTCAGGCTGTCTGCTAGCCCTGAGCGCATTTACTTCAGCTCATTGAATCTAATCTTCCACTGTGCCTCCACCAAGATGTAGTTATTCACTGTCATGTCACCACCAGACCATATTTCTACATCTACAAGAATAGATCATCAGCCGGCCTCACTGTGACCTCATATCCTGTTTAGCGTTTGAAGTTATGCCTGGCCAAACAAAACACAGTGAAAGAAAACGTCCATCATTATACGTGAAGCATATAATATTCTTTATATTTTATACGAGCCATAACATTAATACCAAAAAAGACATGGACTCCGAAAGTGTCCTGTGGTGTCTGGCACCAAGACATTAGAAACAGATCCATCTGTAGATCCTCTGTGGGATCGAACCAGACAGGCTAGCCTTCACCCGAGTCCCATCAGTGAGCCTTCTGCAGCCATGAACCTGTCAATGGGTCACCGGTTTGGACCACCTTTGGTAGGTTTTAACCACTGCATATACAGAGAACACTGCTTAAGACATGCTGTGACCCGGCCGTCTAGACATTACAATGTGGCCCTTGTCAAAGTTACTCAGATTGTGCTTGCCCATTTATTTCTGCTTCAAACAGATCAAGTTTGAAACCTGATTATTTATCTGTTTCTTAATATATCCCAGCATTTCACAAGAGCCACTGCAATGAGATAAACAGTGTCACATCACCTGTGAGTGGTTTTAATATTATGGCGGATCGGTGTATATACACTGAACAATCATGTGAAAAACAAAACAATCTTAATTTACCGAATGCAAGTTTTAAGGGGAGAAATGATGGTGTACAGGTCAAAACCAAAGACGTCTACATCCATCTGTGGTAGTGTGCTGACGCTCTAGTATGGCAAATAAAAAATAAATGGGGGGAATTTTGCCACTATAAGTAGAAATAATATCACTGAATCTATTAGTGGGTCACAGGGGATGAGTCCCAGCACTCATTTGGCAGAAGGCAGCACACACACATTTATTATTTCCAGTTCACATGTATGTGTTTGGACTATGGAAGAATACAAGAGCAGCCATGGAGACAGGGAGAACATGCAAACTCCACACAAAAGGCATGCAAATCGCTCAGATGGGAATCAAACCCAGACCCTTATTGCAAAAATGCTACCCGCTGCTCCACCCACCATGATGTAGATGACAGAAATAATGCATTCTATTTGCATCTATTTTTACCTGAATGTAAGTGGACAGATGATCTAGTCAGTGCAGCACTGGACACAGCTATGGTAAGCTGAGGACCATAAGACATTGTTTTATTTTTATTAAATGTTACTGTTTATTTGCAGTATTAAATATGAATATAAGTGGTCTATGAATTTTGGGCTCTACTGTATTTTTGCTCATCTATGGCAGATCTAAGGGGCATCACAATATCTGCTTAGTCTGTCAGGGTTCATTGGGAACCATTGGGCCCAAGGCAAAAATACCACACTAATCCATCTCAAGGTACCACACGCACACACATAGACACACATACATTAGCTCACATGCTCACACCTTGGGCATTTCACAGTAGCACATTCACCTGCCATGTGTGTTTTTTAGGAAATGGGAAACCTGAAGCTGCGTAGGACACGCAGTACTTGCAGCGCCACCATGCCGCATTTGACCTTAAAATAATCATTACAAATTATGTGTCGTGATTATATAGCGACAAAGCAGTACACCAAGAGTAATAAAATAATTATACTTTCATATAGTGCCACCTTTCTGCCAAGTTTATCCTTTTCTAACAGGACAGTGCACCACTACACAAAATTGTGGTTGTTGCCAAATTATGGGGGAATTATTAGAGGAAGACTATTACTATTACTTATAGAATATTTCCACACGCTTGTGGAGTCCATGCCCAAAGGAGGACCATGCATTAGGTGTAGCATTACCAGTGTCTAGTTCTTTAGTGTACTGCTGCTGTTAAACAATTTAAAAAGTCTGCATGTGTACTTGATGACTGTTAAGGGCCTTGTTCAAGGGCCCAACAATGAAAGCTTGCTGGATGTGGGATTAGAACTCACAACCTTATAATAATCAGAAGTCTTTAAGCACTATACTACCACTGCCCAGTTGTTGTTTGCTTGCTAGGGCCAGATGTGGGACGACCAACACACACACACAATTTTTAGCTCCAAATGAAAGAAAATCCAGGCCATCTGAGGACACGTGAACTTTTCTCACCAGGCATGATGACTGGTTATGATAATCTGCTGAATCACTGTGACCAACGCTTTAAATATATACACCTTTGTGTATGTTTGGTGGGAACATCAAATCTGCCAAACTGATAAATGACCTGGAGTCACGCCTGACTGCAATGATACAATTGCACCTACCTCTGCACCAGTTTGTGTTTTGCAGCTGTGTGGCACAATCCCTAATCTGTTCTTATAATAAATAAATGCTATTGGTGAATGCATTGCATGAATATGCATTATTTTTTTTACTAAGCCACTGTTTACATATCGCATACCTTACCGTTTTCCAACGTCTGGCGATTGGTGTAAAAGTCTGCTGCTGATGGGTGGAGTGTTCAGATAGAAAACAGTATTTATACAGTAGAGAACTTCGGGAGGAAAGTTTGCATGGGAGCAGAAACATGGTTAAAGCTAAGGTCTGGACACTTCGGAAGCATTTTGTTGGCTTTCCAAAGGAGAGTGACTTTGAGCTTAAAGAGGAGACACTGCCTGAGATAAAAGATGGAGGTAACTACAAGTAATTTTATTTCAATATGGTGGCCTGTTTCCTGGCACACATACCACTGGTGCTAATTCATGTTTGATCTGTTGCAGAGGTTTTGGTGGAGGCCGTCTTCCTCAGCCTTGATCCGTATATGAGGTAGACTTCTGGCAACTTCTGTTGTTCTGTTTTTACTGTCGTGTAGCAGCTCTGTAGTGATGTAGTGATAGTGATGTAGTGTGCAAAAAGCATCAGGAAATGAACGATTAATTCTGGTAGGAAGGAAAGCAGCGGTGGGGTTTACCATAACTCAAACTGCTTAAGTAAGCAAACAGCTCGAGTTATACCGCAGAATACATCAGCACTTTTACACCCCCAATACTAACATGGAAACGCTGCTAGAAAACACTACCAGTAGTGTATTTCCATGTCTCAGGATGAGAAACAATGTATAGAGATTGTGCCAACATTTCTTATCCGAATTCTACTTCAAATCTCCACTCTGGAAGTGTTTTAAAGTAAATGATCTGAACTGAAATCAAAAGTAAGGACATAACATTTTAAATACCTGTTTTTTCAAGCAATATGAATTTGTTATGTAAAGCATTTAAGTCACAGACACTAAAGTGCCAGAAAAACTGGCACTTGGCAGGTCCCCCACGGTGCATGGACTCCACAAGCTTGCAGAAATATTCCGCCTGCAATGAACACCATACTTCCTGCAGAATGGTCCACAAGTCTGTTATATTCTAAAGTGTAAGATTTCTGTGTTCCACAGCATGTTACATGGCATTAAATGGCAAAACCTCAGACTAATAATAATAATTTGGCTCTAGATGTGTGCAGTAGCATGTTGTCCTGTTGGAAGAATGAATACAGGACATAAACAGGTGTAACACGTCTGAAAAACCCCATACCATCATGGAGCCATGGCCAGCCTATGTATCTTTCATAGGCTTGTCTATACCAGTTTTTCTGACACCTTAGTGTAATGTGCAACAGTATGATTTGTCAGACCCTTTTATCGGTATTTCGTATTTCTAACATCTTATTTGCATGATGTTTTATTGTTTTATTTATTTATTTTTTTATGCCGAGTGTGTGTTTCTTTGTTACTGCAGAGCTGTGAGTTCAGCCCTAATGAAAGAAGGCGATGTAATGATTGGAGCTCAGGTTGCAAAGTAAGACCAACAAACACAATCTGATGGTTCTGGTATATTGTCTCATGGTGTAAAATCTTAATACTATTACATCAATGTATTTTATCTTGTATATTTTATTGTCTTGTCATCTTCTTTACAGTGAATAGATTAGAAAGCGGTTATTTATCAGTGTTTATATAATATTCTATTTAAATATGTCTATTTATTTAATCATTCCACTGAATTGTGACTTGAATTATAAACCAAAAAAACTGTTTCCTTGTCAGGGTACTTCAGAGTAGGAACTCAGCATTTCCTGTGGGCTGTTATGTTGTCGCTCCATGTGGCTGGAGGACACATAGCGTGACGGATGGCAAAGCCATTTTTAGCCTTGACATGAGGCGAATTCCTGCTGATTGGCCCCAAGATGTTCCTCTTTCCTTGGCTCTTGGTGCACTGGGGATGCCTGGGTAATGAGGTTTTATTATCACACACACAAAAAAACTGTTTTACTGTAACCATCTCTGAAGAAAAAATCCAGCTACACAATATAAATGTTGCTTTATTTCATATTTGTCTATTGGTCAGGTTGACAGCCTTGTATGGCCTAGAGGAGATTCTGCAGGCAAAGCCCGGTGCAATTGTGCTGGTCAGTGCAGCAGCCGGTGCTGTGGGCACCATGGTGGGGCAGATTTGTAAGATTAAAGGCTGTAAAGTGGTGGGTTCGGCTGGGAGTGAGGAAAAAGTGGCCTACCTGAAGGCACTGGGCTTTGACCATGTTTTCAATTACAAGACCATAAGCTCTCTGGATGAGGCACTGAAGCAAGCTTCACCTGAAGGCTACGACTGCTACTTTGAGAATGTGAGTTATAGATGCTGGTTCACATACAAAAAAAAGAGAGGAAATAATGTAAACCAAGTAAGAAAGATCCAAAATGTATAAGAAAAAGAAAAAAAAGCAAGAAAAAAAAGCATAATAATAATAATATTTATATTATATATAATATTATTATTATAATAATATATTATAGTTATTATTATAATAATATATTATAGTTATTATTATTATTATTATTATTATTATTATTATTATTATTATCTACCTATTTATTTATTTAAAAATATTTTATGTAGATTTATACTTAAGTACCAGAAAAACTGGTATACCAGTCTAATAATTAGTATGGGTATAGACTTGACTATCTTGCAGAAACATTCTGTAGGCAATAAACACCATGTTTCCTGTAGAGTGGTCCAGAATTCTGTTGTATTCCGAGGTGTAGGATTTCTGTGTTCCACAGCTTGTTGTATGACATCCCAGATGTGTTCGATAATGTTGAGATCTGGTGACTTAAGTACGAGCCTCAAATTCGGATAAGTGTTCCTCTAACCATAATTTAACATCTCTAGTGGTGGTGCATTGTCTAGTTGGAAAAAGCCAAACCCATCTGAATGATTGCAGGACATGAACAGGTCAGAAAGGAGGCACATAGCAAAATTAAAATAAGAAATAAAATATAATTAAAACAAGAACAATAAACATAAAGATAGAATATTAGACATAACAAAATCTAGAATCTAGAATAGAGGACTCTCCTAAAGACTATGAATAGTGGAGGTGGAGATTAAGCAATAGTGGAGTACAGTTAAGCAATGTAAACCAGTAGTGCATCGTGTCGGCGCCAGAAGTGGAAGTGCCAGTTAAACAAACACCATACATCATGGAGCCACCACCAGCCTCTGTATTTTGCATAGGTGTGTCTGTACCAGTTTTTCTGGCACTTCAGTGTAGAACCTTATTTAAAAATCCTTATTCATCTGTACGTTACAATGTTAAGCAGTACAAGCAGTGTGTTGACAGGATGTTCAACACATTCTGTTGAACATGTGAGCATGTGAATAAGTATGCAGCACTGGGCAGTCTTTATGCATACTACAGTAAGTGTAAGTTTTAAACTACAGTATTTGGTTAAAGCAAGGCTGAATATAGTTCCTCATCATCTTGAGTCACTAGTCAGCAGCAATTTTACAGTCAGTAATTTTACACTCACCAGATATTCAGAATTGTAACCACTTTTTAAGTATCTAAAATGGCCATGTTGACCACACTGGATAAATGTTTACGGATAATTATAACAGCATGACTCTTATATTTCTGGTCCTAAAATGTGTTCTGTTCAGGTTGGAGGCGCTTTCTTCGTTGCAGCACTTAATCAGATGAGGCCCGGTGGACGTATCGCTGTGTGTGGTGCGATATCCTTGTACAATGCCACCACACCTCAGATGTGTAAGTTCATTGTAATGTGACAGTCCCTATACCAAATCATATGTAGAAATGATTAGCATAGATAAATGATTTCCACTTCAGGCTTTCATGTACTGCAGCAGTTACTTACAGCCCATATGATCTGTAACCCCTAGGTGGTGCTGTATTTCAATGTTACAATTAAAGTGGCCTAAAGTTTCCACTGGACTTAAATATGATTTGGGCAATATTCGAAAAATATTCATAAAGACTTGCTACAATGCTTTCTGTGTTCTGTCTTACTGCATTGCAGGTCCTTTTCCCCACATGACCATGCTGTCCAAGAGCATTAGGATGGAAGGTTTCCAAGTCTCCCAGTGGCCAGAGAAAGATGAGGCAACTGTTAAAAGACTGCTTACTTGGCTAAAGCAAGTAAGTTAGATCCAAATAGGCCAAATTGACTGTAGTGCATTACCGTAAGTGGTATGAGATAGGAGCTGTAGACATTACTCAGGATGAAAGGCACTGGCACTCTTCAGTGCAGTTTTTTATGGGTTAGGCTAGTTCAGCATGTCTAAATCACCATAATCACTGGTGTGCTGTACAGATGGAGTCACTAAAGTGTTTTATTCTTCCACAACACTTTGATAAATGCAACAACTTTTTTTATTATAGAGCATTTTGTTATACACTGAAGTGCCCAAAACAATGGTACACCAGTCTAATACTTGTCTAAGTCCCCCACGGAAATATAGGACTGCAGAAATATGACGGGGCATGGACTCAGCAAGCTTGCGGAAATATTCTGTAGACAGTGAACACCATACTTCCTGCAGAACGGTCCACTCGGAGATCTGCTGACTTGGGTGGGAATGGCAAAACCAAACTCGGATGAGTGTTCCTCTAATCATAATTTGGTGTCTGTAGATGTGTATGCTGGTGCACTGTCTTGTTAGAAGAGGACAAAGTAATCAAAATGAAATCAGGACATGAACGGGTGTAACACGACAAAAACAAGGCACACATAGCGTTCACCTCTATGACGTTTGTAGACGTACGAGGGGTCCCATGGAAAGCTAAACAAACCAAAGATAGATGTTTATCGCTTTATATACAGACAACCATGACATGTATATCTGGCATTTTATGTATTTTGGACAGGCTTGTCTGCACCAGTTTTTCTGGCACTTCAGTGTATATTCCTTATAAGTAATGCCTAATGTTTGTCCTATGCTTACATTAGACCAGCTATCACCAGTCATTCTTTCACTGACCTCTGTTTTCCTCTGTGCTGAAGTTAACATGACCAAATAAAGCAGCTTGTCATTATTACTGAGAAAAGACAAAGCTAGGCTTAGGCTTTAAGTTAGCTAATTTCTGACTGTTACAAACATTTGTCACTGGAGACATGAAATACATTGATGTTGTTGTATGTCTGTGTTGCAGGGGAAACTTAAGGCCAAGGAAAATGTTACTGTGGGCTTCAAGAACATGCCTGCTGCCTTCCTCCAGATGCTGAAAGGGACAGAACTGGGAAAGCCTGTTGTTAAAGTGTAATGACTTTGGCTTTATGTCATATAGAAAATACTGTTTGTCTGCTGTTAACAATTCTGAAGTAAAAAATGACAAGTGTTATAAAATCTTACTACGTTTCTGGTGTCTTTCTTCCAATATATATCTCACAGTATACAATAAATGTACTTTATTTTGCATGGTAGTACAAATAGTGGAATAATCTCTGGCTGGTTTAATACTGAGCTTAGGTTAATGCTACCTTCTGTATAAAATTTCGCTGTTATCTATGTCTGTGTGGGTTTCCTCTACGTCCGCTGGTTTCCTCCCATCTACTTAAACTATATTAATTGGAACATTGGCTATTTGAAATTGCCCATAGTTGGTTTCTCTTCAACACATAAACCCTTTTCTGTGTATTTTCTGTAAAGCTTATTTTCTGGGCTTTACAGTTAAAAAGCTAGGCAGCTGTGGGCTTGTGGTTTAGGAACAAATAAGGAATCATGTGACCACAGATTTAATCCTCATGACCAGCAAGACATGAGCAAGGCATGAGCAAGGCACCCAACCCCCAAATGCTCTTCCCACACTCTTTATATATATATTTATGTGTGTGTGAACCATTTTGGGAAAGACTCAGAACTCAGAAACCAGGAGGCATAATCAGAGCCAATCAGAGAAACCCAAGCTGTGACGTCACGTTAGCCTGGAAATGTCAAGTCATGGTGACTGGAAACAGGCGGGTTTCAATTTCACTTCTTTAACCGCCTTTTACTATAAAACACCTCACATCATATCACTCATTTTAAACATGGACATATTTACAAACTCCTCTAAACACACTGTGGCCACGTCCTAAACCGCACAATTCACCCTTTTAACTTAATACACACACACATATATATATATATAAATATTACTACTTCATTTCCTTATTTTCCTGTAAAATGGTGCAGCATTACGTCGACGGTACAACGGCTCTCTGCTCGCTCCTGATTGGCTTGTCAGTTTCCGAGGCGGGGCTCTTATCTCGCTTCCGATTGGCTTGTTGGTTTCCGGGGGCGGGGCCAGAGCCGTGCTTATAACTGGGACGAGTCGCAGATGGAGACGCCTTGCGTGTGTGTTTAAGTGTATTGTGTGCGCGTGCTAGGAAAATCACCAGGAAATCACTATGGTTTTACTCATTGAGGATCTGGTAAGTTATTATTATATACTTATATATTTTGAATATAGATTATAAGCATTGTTCTGCACATTTTACATTTTGTAAATATTTAAAAAATATTTTATATATTTTTTTTAAATAATTATTCATTTTAAATGTGTATTTTCTCTTTTTATACGTATATTTTATTTGTATTTATTGTACAGTTTTTTTATGTGGACAGACAGTCAAAAGCATTTCACTTCAGGTTGTATCATGTATGACTGTTTACAAATAAAACTTTTGTAACTTTAGGAAAAGCCTTTTTTTTCTGGAGGAATAATAAAATCAATAAGCATGTAATAATAATAATAATAATAATAATAATAATAATAATAATGTGTTATAATAATGTGTATAGTCTGTGTATCACTATGGCTTTATGTCATATATGATGCATGTCTGCTGAAAAGTATTATGAAATCTGACTACGTTTCTGGTGTCTTTCTCCCAATATATATCTCACAGTATACAATAAATGTACGTTATTTTGCACGGTGGTACAACTGGTGGCATAATCTCTGGCTGGTTTAATACTGAGCTTAGGTTATCTTCTGTATGAAGTTTCGCTGTTCTTTATGGGAACTTTTTCCCATGTTTTATATATTTTTTTAAACCTGTTACCATGTAAACAACATAATAATTTACAGCTTCATTGGTTCTTTCATACCATTTTTCCCTTTTTTTTAAATTTATTAATATGTCACATGCAAATTGTTAATTGCGAAGTGGGGAGTAGTTGTAGGCTTGTGGTTAAGGAACCAGCCTTGGGACCAGAAGGTTCCAGGTTTGAGCCCTGCAACTGACAAGACTCGACTAAAGTGACTAAGGAGCAAGGCACCTAACCCCCAAATGCTCTTTCAGTTGTGGTGGATAAGGGGCTGTCCACTGCTCTGGGCATGTGTGATCGCTGCCCTCTACCCAGCAAACATGGTTACAATGTGACAACCTATTATTTTGGTGCCCACAACGTTGTCCTGCTTGGTCGTATAAAACTGCTGTAATAGTGTGTGTTTGTGTAAAACTAGCCAAAGCCACTTTTCTAAACCAAATGCCATTTTCTGCCTGGGGGAAAAGAATAATTATGTTGTGTCTGAAACTTTGTGGAATATGGCGAAGTTGCCAACAGGTAGTAATAATACCGTAAAACATTACTTATTAATGACATTGCGTTGGTTAGACAACATATAATGTCACTACATTTTAACAACATTGTAGTAACATTGTATAAAATTAGACAATGTTGTTGGTTTACTCTTGGGTCTGTGTGTGTGTTTCCATGCATGGATATGACAAATTAAACTTATGTCCTTGGATAGCAGCCACACTGTTTTGGTATATTGGTCCCTTTCTAGAGCAAGCATGAATATTTGCCTGAATCTGTGGGCAGACTAGTTAACCATCATGGTGTTCCATTGTTTTACTGATTGCATTACAAAGCCACTGCCACCTGATGACTCGGACCATGAGGAAACTCTTGCAGATGACTCTCTGTGTGCTTTTTGCATGCTGATTTATAAGAGTTGCCAATGCTTGATGCTGTTTCCATGACTCATGACTATCATTTCTCTTTCGCTCTCTGTCTCTTTTTCTATTTTCTCCTAAGGATGCTTTCAATGCGGCCCTGAAAAACGCAGGGGACAAATTGGTGGTAGTGGACTTCACAGCCACATGGTGTGGCCCCTGCAGAATGATCGCCCCCGTCTTTCAAGTGAGTACTTCAGTAGAGGTCTCGGCCATCACCTGGACTCTGTGTTTGTGCTTTGTTGTTATGGCAACCAGAAAACGCTAAGCAGTTCTTAGAGAGAGAGAGAGAGAGAGAGAGAGAGAGAGAGACTGCTCAACAAATAAAGGGAAGACTCCATCATCACAGTATAACACTAAATCGTTTAAACTTCAGTTTGTTGTGCAAATGAAAATCAGAACCGGTTCAATTCCTCTCTCCTTATTCTTCCTGGCTGACTCTACTCTAGTTTCGTATTTCACAGGTGTCCTTGTCACTACTGTCATGATTCAGTACCAGCAGCCCATTCAGCTTGTCCAGCCCCACCAGGATGGCACATCCTTATATGCCATCACATTAGGGCATCAACCCAGCAGCAGGACTACTGGTGTGCTTGATTTTGACCAAACTGGCACCAACGTCCTCTAGTGGGACCTGAGCTCACAACCCAGTACTGTGCAGCTCGATTGGCATTCACAAGAATACACCAGAATTGGTTCACATTGGTTCCCAGTAAGCACATGTGTCAGACATAAAAGAGTCTGGAGGTGCCATGATGAATGTTATGCTTCTTGCAAGATCATCCAGCATGACTGGTTTGACAGTGGCTCACTGGTGGTCTGGCCAAGAGTCACACAAACCTCCATGTGATAGCTAATGGTATTTGTCAGACCTTTTGCTGGTGCACTGTGCCCGTTGGTTCCTCCTGGTGCAGGACAATTATGTGGCCAAAGTGTGTAGTCAGTTTCTGGAAGACGACGGCATTGACCTGAATCCTGTTGAGGAAAATGCTAAGTACTGCCACATCATGTACCTCAATGATGCTCTTATCCAGATTTTAGAGGTGATACCCCAGGACACCATCTGCCATCTCATCAGGAGCATGCCCATGAAGTAAACAGTGAACTATTTGCCTACTGTGCTTGCACACATAGGAATGTGACCTCTGCATTTAACCCATCCGTGCAGTGAAACACACGCACACACCAGTGAACACTAGGGGGCAGTGA
>JAOVVF010001988.1:0-14730 GCA_028565595.1 Duopalatinus emarginatus | reverse complement strand
TGTATAATACCGGCGGGCCAGCTCCAATAGTAATTTGATATTGCCTCGCGGGCCAAATATAATTACACTGCAGGCCAAATTTGGCCGGCGGGCCAGAGTTTGACACCCATGTTTTAAGCAAACATTAAATATTTTAGTGTTTCTTTTGGCAGCTTAAACAATTATCCTATATATTAAAAGAATGGTGAAAATACAACTAGTACACTTTACATGTACAGTAAATTAAGTTAACTTTATATAACTTTAATTTCAATTTAGTACAATTTAGTGGTTCCAAAACAACAATTAAACTTATACAGTATACTGTCTTAAAAAGTCCTAAAACAAAGACCGCACTAATTAATCATCTGTAGCCAACTTGTAAGTGAGGCCTACAGTGATCCAACAGGCATTTCTCAGTACAAAGTAGCACTTAGTTAGCATAATTGTTAAAGGTCCACTACCGGGCATGGTCTCCCCAAGCTTACCCATAATTTGGTGTCTGTAGACGTGTGTGGTCAAATCCATCAGAAAGAATGCTGGATGTGAATCAGACAGGATGCACACATAGTGTTCACCTGTCACAGATGTCTGTAGATGTACCAGATGGGTCCTATGGAATGCCAGCTAAACAAACCCTATATCCTTATGGAACAGTACAAGTGTCCTGTACATCTTGTAGTTCAGTGCAGACTTCTGAATGGAACAGTCCCTGCGCAATCCACTACATCGTACACTGCAGGTGGAGGGGCTGCAAGCTACGATAAGCTCTTTTCCAGTTTAAGGATGTACTGTAGCCTGCCTCATTTGTCTGCTCAGTTTCACAATCTATGAGGGCCTGGTAAACATGAGATTTTGTGATCATTAGCCGTTAGCGTACGTGTTCCTTTTGTGTGTAATTTGGAACAAATGGCTCAGGAGAATAAAGTCCACTCATTGTAGGCACAGTCAAATGAGTTAAAAACTTCAAATTAGGATTATTTTTATCTAAGTCTTTTAAAAAGTTTTGAATGATTTCTCTATTTTTTTTGACTACACTAAAGCAGCCGTTCTGTTTGCATGTGGCAATTTCCTCATTTCGACAAAAATGGCACTGTTACAAAAGAGACACACACAGTTCCTCATCTGTACAGTCATTTCCTCACAGACGGAAAGAACGACAGAGTCTTTTACAGATTAGACATGTCCGAGTGTGTGTACAGTGATGTGATCTTCGCTGACAAGCTGAAGAGTGGAAACCAAGTAGAGGCTGGAGTGGATAGCTTTGAGAGTGCAGACGCTGTTAAACATCAGAACCTGAACACAAAGAGGACAGAGGATACTGACACTAAAAGGAACGACCAACCTCCTCACACAGGTCTGATTATAATACAGGGTTTTTGCACATTTTTGATCTACAAATTTAATGACTTTTAAGACCGTTTTAAGACCTCCAAAAAAAAAAAAAAGACCATTACCATGGCAAAAATATAAAATCAACTGCCTTCTCAATACAACTGAAAACAGCGCTTACGTATTTGTTGGGCGTATAGGAGTGATGTCGGCCAACCGTTTGCAAGACCCACAAAATTTCAGCCTTGAGTGTAGTAGTTGGGGAGAATACACTGAAGGCATTACTTGTGTGGGATCCCGAAGCGGGTGTAACGTTAGTGTTTGCTTTTGCAGTAACGTTAGATACCGGTGCCGCAAACAACTGAATGGGGACAATTGTTGTCTGGCTTGTGCTTCTCCCCTTTCATATGTGCGTCAAGGGCTTTATAGCCAATTGTCTCCAATTTTATGTTTTTCTTACAAAGTTTGCACCGCGGTTCATACTCTGTCGCTTTTTGTAACCAGCCACTATACGTTCCATCCTCAAGCCAGTTATCATTAAACCTGCATTTCCCCATCATGTCGCGGATCGTCTCTGAAAAATAACCACTCTGAAACACTGCTTCATCTATTTCTACCAAGTGCATGTAGGAAAACTGAAATGAAAAACACTGCCCCCTATATGTGTGTTGCCAGTGCTAGGCACACGCTTCTTTTACAGTCTGGTTAAATAGGGACGTGCGCTGGTGAACTAGCATGAAAAATAATCTCGTCAGATATTGATATCTTTCTTTTATTCTGCCCAGATGAAATTTAATGCCGCCTAAATGAAATGTAATGCCACTATTTGAGTATTATCAAAAAAATCATACGTTTTTAATCATATATTTTATTTATACTTTTTAATACTTTTTAAAGACCCTGTAATAAACTTCTTAATAGCAGGATATCAGCAATAGGAAGACATGTATTACTTATATATTATATTTATTGTTTATTTTTGTACATAAAATACATACATACTCATGATCCAATAAGTACAAGTACATCCTGTTACAAAGAAACAGACAACACACGGAGCAGATGTTACATAGTGACCGCAGTGTGTGTGCCGCTGCTACTGTGTGTTCTCCTGCTGGTTGCCGTCACAGTCTTGTGGATCAACAACCTGACTATAGAGAGAGACCAGTTGAGGAGGGAAAGAGAGGAATTGCTGAGGCTATCCAAATCAGGTAAGTGATAACACAGTGCGTATACTGTCACACGCGTGAATTAAAATAACGATCTCAAGGCATTAATAAATTTGCAGGAAATGAAGGGAGAAAACTGTATTGTGACAGCTTCACCATATGAAACCTAATAAAGTTATTGTATTTATGCCTTTATGTTACAAGGGTGGAGATTCTATAACTCGAATGTTTATTATGTATCTACTGAGAAGAAGAACTGGAATGAGAGCAGGCAGGCCTGCATAGAGGAAGGAGCAGACCTGGTGATCATAAACAGCAAAGAGGAACATGTGAGACATGATGAAAATTATGATGGCGATGATGATGATGATGATGATGATGATGATTTCATACTGTGTTCCCAATTATAGGAGTTCACTATTAAAGCGTTAAATGCAAAGACGACTTGGATTGGCCTGACTGACAGCGTGACAGAGGACGTGTGGAAGTGGGTTGATGGTACAAATGTGACCACGCCGTAAGAAATCACTAAACTAAAAAATCTTCATCATAAAGTTATTACCTGTTCAGTGCTCTGAGAAGCAAAGCTGGTGCTCTGATTCTCTTTTTAAGGTTCTGGGGATATAATGAACCCAGCAAACATGGAGACGAGGACTGTGCTGTTACTAACTTTTCGCCTGATCCTGTAAATAACTGGGCTGATTTCGCCTGTGATACTACGAAGAATTGGATTTGTGAGAAGAAGATTTTTAACTAACCATGTGACTGAGATTGACTCTAGTCTACATTTGTTTGTTTGTGTATTTGTTAATGTACTCTTTCATCATTTTTGATCATTGTGACCACAAATGTAAATGATTCTTCTCCTCAATCGTCTTAGACACCAAAACCTGTAATAATGGAATCTCTGGTAACTTATATATGCAAGGACTACAACACCCAGTATGCCACTTGAGGCTCTGCTGCCCCCTCCCAGGCCATGTGACTTACTACGCTCACCTGATCCACATTGACTATGTAATTGGTTAGACTATATAACCCCCCTGTTTTGACATTTTGACTCGTGGCATAATTTGTTGACCTTCCTTGTCTTTTTGTCACGCGTTTCCTATAAACACTTACAAGAAATTCAATAATCTATCAACAAAATCACAATGCAGACTGAGAAGCTTCATCACAGACCTGATTACTTGCACAAGTCTGAATGCCTGATTAATCACAGTCCATATGAATCCTAACAAATACGTAAATAATTCAGTATACACTGCTGGTACACCAGTCTAATTCTTGGTACGTCCTTCACATGGCGTTGATTTCACAAGTTTGTGGAAATATTCTGTAGGTAATAAACACCATAATTCTGTTGTATTCCAAAGTGTAGGATTTCACAGTCATCGGAATAACATTGCAATCTGGTGACTTTGCGTAGGAACGGCAAAGCTCTCAGATAAATATTTCTCTAACCAGAATTTAATCAGAATGAATGCTGGACATGAATGAGATGTGTGCCTACCTTTAGATGAGTTACACCCAGAGACGTACTATTGAATGCAGGCTAAACAAACCCCATACCATTACAGAGCCACCACAAATCTGGACCAGTTTTTCTGTGACTTCAGTGTATGTACAAACTGCATAAAATAAATAAATAAATTTTGAAAAATGACTAAAAATAGTCTATGTGCAGATTTATGTTTGTTTTACAAGTTTTAAAAGTGAAAACAAAATTAAATAAAATATATTAATTGAAGCACATAAAAAATTCGCTGCAAATATTTTTTTTAATCTGAAAAATGAAAAATAAATTCTCATTATACATCATTGTGTTTGATTCCTTATTTAAACATCATAAATAAAATAAATAAAGCATGATCAACTAATAAATACTAAATTATCATTCTTTATCGACATTGTTAACCCTTTATTATTATAGTACAGAAGATATTATAGTGATAGAAGATATAAAACAACTGATCCTAAATTGTAATTAGTGAAAAAGGTGTCGATACATTTTCCATATCAGCAGCTCTGAGAACTTTAAATGAATAAAAAAAAAAGAAAGTGAACTACTTTGCCTTACTGTGTTTGCACACAGAAGGAATGTGACCTCCGCATTTAACCCATCCACGCATTAAAATGCAGCAGTGAACACACTTGCCCGGAGCGGGGGACAGCCCCAAATCACAGCACCCAGGGAGCAGTTAGGGGAGTTAGGTGCCTTGCTCAAGGGCACCTCAGTCGTGTCTTGCCCTGGGTGGGGATCGAACCCTTGACCTTCCGGTCACGAGACCTGTTTCCTAACCACTAGGCCATGGCTTCCCACCGCTAGGCCATGAATATAATATTTAACAAAGAAAATCATGCAGTTATGGATTGTGTTTTCTGTAATGAGACAATTTGAATTATATGATGAAAATGCTATGGGGTTGGTTTTCAGGGGTTGGCATAGGCCCATTAGTTCCACTAAAGGAAAATCTTAAAGTTTCAGCATGACATTTCGGACAGTTGTATGCTTCCAACTTCGAGGGAACAGTTTGGAGAATTGTGAAAGGTGATATTAATGCCTATGGATGTAGAATGAGATGTCATAAATGATCCTGTGGATAAAATGTGTAGGTTTCCGAATACTTTTGGACACGTGTCTGTGTGTGCGTGTGTGTGAGTGTGTATAGTGACAGTCTTTATGTTCTTACTTTTTATTTGACATTTTACACAGTGGAGAAAAACAAATCAATAGAGCCATAGACGACAGACAGGGGGAGACACACACTACAAAACACAATACTACAGCTTATCACAGTCGATCATAACAATTATACTTAAAGTAAATTAATATTTTAACAAAAAAGAAGAAGAACTGGACCAAGAGCAGACAGAAGTGCAGAGAAATATGCTCATGATGCTTATTAGATTTTAGATGGATTTATGTCTTTTTGTTATTCCTGTAGTTTATTCTATTTTATAACTTGTCTTTTTTGTTTATTGTAATTATAGTTGTTCTTCCTAATATTATTATTTTTATTATTATTATTATTTTTATTCCACCTGATTTTCGGTCAGTCCCACCTCCTACAGTTTTTGAGATATCCACACGGGACAAAGACTAGAACGTACGGAATGTTTAGGAGAAGTGTGCTTACATACAGATTTTTTTAATTCATCCGCTACGCTCGTTTTTCCCGGAAAAATATCGGCCAATCAGACGCTGTGTTACGTGACATCGACCAATCAGACGTCGACCTTCTGTGACGTCAGCGCGTCTAATCGGACGAGACCGTCTGTGATGTCACAGATAGTCCTGCAGTGCTGAGCTCTAGGATTGTGACATCACAACGGAATCAAGCACCCCTCCCCCCCCCCCCTCCCACACACACACACACACACTGTTTGCCCGTTATCATGGTAAAGGCTATTAACAAAAGCCACTGTTTGGCTGTTACCATGGCAACCTGGAACTGCGACGTCTGATTGCCACAGAGCGCAACACTCTCGCAGTTTCTTCAGGAACCGCACTCTCTAGTTTCATATCTAAATGTTTATAATGTACAAATATGAAACAAATGTTAATAAATCTCCCTCTTTGTTCAGTAAGGTTAGGTTTCAGATTAGGTGGTGTCATGCTCATACAAGATCAGATTGAAATTAATAGACACTGTTGAACATGTGGATGCCCCAGTGGTTCAAGATTAAATACAGAGGCAAAAGGTTTAGGTTCTACAGAGAGATTCACTTAAGAGAGTCCCAGAATATTCAGCTGTAACTTCCATCATGATGAAGCAATCTGAACCAAACACCGTGCAATGTGTTCCTCGGTATATGGAGCTTCAAACAAGTTCAAAACCTCTCCATGATCGAAAAGGCAGTGTATGGTGAATGGCGTCTCGTTTGCGCATCATAGGCCTCATTTTTGTTGACACCACCTGGAACAATGATGTGTACCTGAACATTTTTTAACAGTTTGTGAATCAAGTGGATGATTGTGAGTTGAAATGAAAATTAAATAAAATGAAAGTGTGTGTTTGCACACAGAAGGAATGTGACCTCCGCATTTAACCCATCCATGCATTGAAACACACACCCCAGTGAACACTAGGGGGCTGTGAACACACTTGCCCGGAGCGGGGGGCAGCCCCAAACCACAGCGCCCGGGGAGCAGCTACGGGAGTTAGGTGCCTTGCTCAAGGGCACCTCAGTCGTGTCTTGCCATGGGTGGGGATCGAACCCACGACCTTCCGGCTGCCCCGTTCCAGCATGATGGTGCAACGTGTCACACATCAGCAAGAAGCATGGCAAAAATTTAGTCCTACTTCGGCGACAGGGCCATTACAAAGAGTTTTCTGCCACCGCGGTCACTGTGTCTGGGTCCAGATTACTTTGGGGTATGCTCAAAGGAAACATCTATCAGACCAAGAAAAACAATCTACGTGAAATCAATCGCCTTAATATCCTTTGCAGACACTTTAAGGGACAAATATGTCTGGCAGAAAATGAAAATCACTAATGTAATCGATTACACATTCATCAAGTTATGTAGCGTAATTTCAACAGAATATTCAGGGCCTCTTTTGAATGAATTTCCTTAAATAATGTTTGTATAATCTGTTACAAAATTGTGGATTATTGTCTTATTTTCATCTTCCAACTAAAACCCCCATACACTTTTCTCACAGATCCACCGTAATGTTTTCGCACATATTCTGTCATTCCATCCTTTTACATCTGGATAAACCCAAATGTCAACGCAGTCCTCGTCACCGCTGTCACTGTTCGGTTCTCCCTCTTTCCAGTACCTGAAACCCAAAGAATCAGAATTAGATTTTAGGTTATTTAAGTCAGTTATTATAACAGTATAAACAATAGACTGTTTTTTGGTACTTTGTTAAACCTTATCAGTGCTTAATAAACATGACATAATTAATGCCTGTCACTTACTCAGTGGTCATCAGTGTACCATCCACCCATTTCCACACGCCCTCTGTATCACTGTCAGTCAGACCAATCCAAGCTGTATTGCTGCCTACTAAATTGATAATGAAGTCCTGTGAATGACATGACAAAACATACATGTATGTGGTTTCTGTGTCTCTCGTTCTCTATCTCTCTCTTTCCCTCACTCACTCTTTCTTTCTCTCACCTGTTCCTCTTTGCTGTTTATGATCACCAGGTCTGCTCCTCTCATTCTGCAGTCCTGTCTGCTCTCAGTCCAGCTCTTCTTCTGATCAAAGATGTTGTAAAAACTAGAGTTGTGATACTTCCATCCCAGTTCAACATACCTATCTGTGCGAACAATGGGACATGCAAAGTAACCCTTGTATATAATTGCACTAGGCTTTAAATATTTAATTATACATGCTAGACGTTTATAATAATACAATCTACAATAAAGTGTAATGTAATCGGTGTAATGAAGTGGACAATGTAATATACACCAGCGCTAGAGCTCTGGTACGACGTGAGACGGTGATCATGAACCCAGAGGTGGACCCTGCTGAGTGCACCTGTTCTCCGTCACTAGAGTTCTAGTGCACATGTTTGCAGACTCAAGTTGTCTCGCAATCAGAAGCTGGGGCCTCCTGTCAACTTCCGCATATAAGCCCAGGACTTTTGAGGGAGAGACTCGAAGTATTGAAATTATCTGTGAGCCATACCAAGACTCTGCCTTGCCTACATTACTCAGTTTAATGATCGCCTGACCTCTGTCTGACTATGAGCTTGCTTTACATTGTGGAGTATCTTGAAAGTATTAATTACAACCCAGGGATTGTGTCCACCATTTATAGAATTACTTTACAATTCACATGGACACAGCGGGTAGTTCCCAGCCAATGGAGGCTTTGAACACTCAAGGTAAACTGGTTGGTAAGCACCACCACTCACTGACTCAGCAGTCAGCGCAAGTCCAACAGCTGACACTGAGGATACAGCAGCCACCGCCAGTACCCTCCCCACCAGGTTCCTCTCTCGCCTCACCAGCCCTGAACCCTAGGGCTCTAGGTCTCTAACCCCTAAGGAGTGCTAGGCCTTGCTTCAGTGCTCACTGTACTCTACAGATTAGGAAGGCCTTTCATACCAGCAGAAGATCTCACAGATAATCAGTCTGTTCATCAGGAGGGCCCTGGGAGAAGAGGGTCTGCAGTTCTACAACTAGTTTTTTGCCCAGTCTTTGACCATGTTGGCCGGAGATGAGGGAGTGTTGAGTGCCTGCTGAGCCTCAAGCAAGGTCACAACCGAAGCTGCATCATCGCAGTGTGTATAACCTGGTGTGCATCTGGGAAGGGGACGAGTGGAAGTACCTCAGGCCACTATGAAACTACATGGTTTCTCCTTAGCACCCAATGTGTTCCAGTGCCTCATTAATGATGGGCTAAGGGAGATGGTGGGCAAGTTCCTCATAGCATACATTAATGACATACTGATCAATTCTAAGATCTTTCGCCAACTTCTATCTGTGGTTCATCAGGGATTTGATCAGCATTGCCAGCCCACTCACCAGCCTCCTCAAGGGCTGGACCAAGTGTCTTCAGTGGAATCCTAAAGCTAGCTGCCAGTATTAATAAAAATGAAGAATGATTGTGTCCACCAGTTATATGTTCAGTAAAAAGAAAGGAAAATTCAATGTTCCTGCGTTACTGATGGTCCTCATGTACCAGGATTTGACTGTACATAGTATGTGCTCACCAATAACAGCCAGCTTGTTCTGTAGCTGGTTGTATTCTGCATTTAGGTTGTTGAATTTGGCCCACAGCACTGTGATCGTAGTCAACAGTATTACACACAGCAGCAGCACCAGCAGCACACGCACTGCAGTGACTCTGTAACTTTTGCTCCATGCACTGCTGAGTCCTAAATGGAGGAATTGGACACAGCGACACATCCAATGCCATATTTTGATTAGCAGCTATTACATTGCACACACACACACATTCATTCTTTAGAAATAAAAAACTAAATCGAAATAGCAAATTGCAAGTAAATGTGCAAACCCTTCTCATGGATATCAGTTTATACCACATTAATCAAGATTAATAGAGGAAGATTAAGAAAGATTAACACTTACTTGTTTAATATTTTTCATCTGTAGCAGAAGTATTATTTTAACATTTTATTTGTATTAGTTATCTGTTAAGTTTTATCTAGCAATTAAAAATCTTATGGTGCTATGTATAAAGCTTATTATTAGTAATAGTAGTAGTATTAGTAGTAGGCTATTATTATTATTATTATTATTATTATTATGTCAACAAATTAAACTCAAATTAAATGCTGCAGCCACATTCTTTCTTGCCTCGCCCTCTGACACAAGGACTTCTACTTTGCATTTTCCAGATTTTTTCTAATCTTTACCTTGCGTTCCTCCACTATCCTGCTCAGGATGAATGGGGAAGCCCACATTTAAATATTCATGATTGTATGAATTATTTTTTTATATTTACACCATTTCCTGCTCTTGTGCACAGGCACACTTTCACTCCAGAACCTATGCAGAGTTTTATAAATGAGGTCTCTGGTCTGTGCTCTCCTCTCTCTTTGTGTCAGTCAAGAGAAAATGCTTTTTATGCATTTAACTTATAATATAACTAGAGAAAGACATGACTTATTGCAAGTGAAAATATCTGGTAAAACAACTGCATCTTCACCAAACTGGATCTGCACATCTTGGTCCGTATTTGCCAGGGTGATGAGTGGAAAATAGCTTTCAGCACCTCCTCTGAGCTAAACAAATACATCTTCATGCCTTGTGGTTTTCCAATGATGTATTGTGAGATATGTTTGAAGATATATTTGTGCTGGCACTTGTTGACAACATAATGATCTTCTTTGATACAGAATTTGCATATGGAAATTCACATAAATGTGCATCTGAATGTAAATAATGGGCCTGTGACTTCTAATGAAAATTAAGAAGCATGTCCAATACCTTGTATTAAGAAACCACTCAGCATACTTAGACAATATTATCATTTATAGTACTAACTGGCCTCCAGGCATGTAACATTTGAGGGCTGTCCTGAGGACACTGAGGCAAGCAGGCCTCACAGCCCACCCCAAGAAGTGTGCAATTGTGTGCCTGGAGGTAAAGGTAAATTAATAAGCCAGAAATAGGCCAGTCATCTCCCCAGCCTGGGAGGGGCAGTAGGCAGTGGAGTGCTGGTTTCTCAGACAGAAACATACATGACACCAAAGATATATCACATACATACATACATACATACAGTGGGTACATGTGAATATGTGGATATGTGACATACCCTTAAAAAGGTATATATGTGCATACATAAAAAAAAAAATCAATGTATAATGTTAATGAATTCAATGTTTAAGTGGTGTGTCCCAATACTTTTGTCCATATAGTGTACATAAACATACATATTTATATGGGTCATTCATTTGTTCCAGTTTCTAATAGGTTTCATATATAGTTGAGACATATGTACATATTTGTTTGAGCTTATATTGGCAAACAGAGTGATTATTCTTTATGACTCTAACAAACCCAAAGACACAATAAAAACTCCATTACTGAAAAACATTCTCTGCATTATTTAGGTCTAGGAAAAGGGATACTGTCTATCTGATGAATATTTATTTTTTGAATAACATTTTTAGATCTTGTATTTACAGTATGTTTACTATTTATAATCTACCCAAATATGACAGAAAAACATTGAAACGTGTACCTGTGTGTTGAGGTGGCAGGTTCTGTGTGGTGTTTCTGTTCTCTCCGTCCCTGTTGGTATTGGAACCTCCAACATCTTCACTGTTCACATAAGTATCCAAAGCTATCGCCGTTTGTTTTTGCCTCTTTACCGCATCAGTGTATTTTAGATCTTCATAAACATGCTCAGACATTGCTGATTTATTATAGACTCAATAAACCACTGACTTACTATGTCTCTGTCTGTCTAGATATGAGAACACAACTGTACTGCTGTACCTTTAGACTCCCGGTACATGCAAATTTGATTTGATGTGTATCTGTCTGTAAACAATGGGACCATACAGCAGTGACTTCTGGAGAATATGTCTTACTGACTTTGCATATGGAAAGTTTCACTGACATGTATCTGTCTGTAAATAAAGGGATCATATAGCAGTTTTATTTAACATTTTATTTAATGTCTAATAAAGCAATACCCATAAACCAACACCAACAACATTTTACCAAATGTCATTTATGAGTTGCATTAGCAGGGGTCGTCCAAGTTCCATCAAGTTTTATTTTCTGGATACCACAGATCAAGACGTCACAACGTCATTCCAGATTATATGCGGAGTGTAGGTCAAGCTTGATGAAGATGCATTCCCTTTATAGCTGCTCCAGAGCTAAGGGCACCAAAGGCAGCATGTACAGATACTTCATGGCGATTTAATAAGCTATCTATAGTCAGTACATGGATGTAGACTATCTATTCTATGAGGATAAACCCTGCCCTCACAAATATACTTCTCCATGGCTGTTCCTGCTTTGAGAGAGGGTAGATGTGACCACAGGGAGGAGTACATCCAGAGAGTAAAGCTATTGCACAATTGTACTCAAAGTGAGAAGTTGTGGTTATCTGCATCTAGGGGAACACCAGGACAATGAGATGACAAGTCGACACAGTCATGAGCAAGAAAATGGTTTTCTGATGCACAGTTACAGATACTGGCTACAGTATTTGATTACCCCCTACTAATTGGACCCCAATTCTCCTGAGAGAATGTGCATGGATTACATATTCGCTTAATGTGAGCAATTTCTTTCAGACAGAGGCGACTATAACAGGATTTAATGGGGTTTTCTTTACCGGACACTGGCACAGTAGGTCATCCAGACATATGAGAGACATTATAACCTACCCAATTCTTTCTGTTATATTGTCTAAAATGTTTGGATGAAGTAAACATATATAAAGTTATGTTATTTTATTCTGTTTTACTATCCTCTGCTTCACTGAGACATGGCTGAACCCAACAGTACTGGACCAGCCATCCAGCCGCCTGAGTTCTTCTCGGTGGTCATTAAAACAGAAGCAATTAGCAGATTCGAATTGGGCAGATACTGCAGTACTACTACTACTACTACTCTTTGAGTAATCATTGACAGTCAATACTTAGACTAGCGAACTGTTAGCCTTAGATCTCACAAGACTGACTTCCTTTTTCCCCACATTTGCTTGTTCCTTTTAATCTGTACTATTTAATGTGTGGCTTCCTGCAAAGGAAACTGTACTGACATGTTAAACCACACAGTCTTTAATGGAAAAAGTAAATATCAGAAAAAGGAAAACAGGATAAATGGACATTGCCGCCAGGGATTCCAGCTGGGCTCCGGACAAACCGTGACCCAGTCATTCTGAGCTCACATGAAGAGTGAGAAAAAGGAGATATAGATGTCAAAGATACAACAAGTTTAACAGTTGGAGCAAAATTATCTGTAAAAGGGAACGTTATTAGAAAACTGTTATAAAAACTTTGATTCATTGTAATGTCTCCTGATAATAGGGAATAGACACAGAAACAGGTATTTTTATATTATTTGCACATTCATCACAGCTAATCACAGCTACTATTTCTACTCGTTCTGAAAAGGGTCATTTGGGCTGTAGAACTAGGCTCCAGGAGAAAGAGTCCCTCAATGTAATCAAAACCTGGGGATAAATATTTGATTTTGATTTGTTTTGTTCGATTTGCATATGTTTGTTATTTAAATGCTATAGGAAATGCGGTTGTAGATTAGCCTGTCATGAAGCAACAACAGCAAGACAACAGACAACACTGACAATAAATATATGATTTATTTATAGGTAAGTTAACTTTTCAGTAATGTAACAGTCTAAGATGGTTGACTTCATGAGTTGTCCATGAAGACCATCTAGTCCTTAGCAGGTCTTTAAATAAGGTAAATACAACCTCAGGTGAACAAAACATGACAAAATACACAATATTATAACAAAATCTGGGTAAAATGCAGAAGCAGTGTATAAAATAAATATAAATTTTTCTCTCACTGCAGAGACATGCTCGAAAAAAAACCGCCATTTTAGTCTGATGTGATGCCACCTGATCTGAAACTTAGCCTTCCAGAACAAATGCAGTTCATATCTTTTATATTCATACATCATTAATAATACAATATGGATTTGAAATATACAGAACAGACGAGCTGTAAGATACAATAAATGACAATAATTAGGAGCAACAAAACATCTAAAATCCAATCAACAATCAGAAAAAAAGTTGTTGTTTGTTAACTATTTAACAAAATTTTATTCTCTTGTCAATCTGTCAACTATACATTTATATACAATTAATAAGAGTTATATGTCATACGTAATATTAAGCAGGTTAGCAGAGTCACATGACCAATAACTTTTCACAAAAAAAATTAAAAGGGGTCCAAACTGCTGATTTTACTTGTTTGTTTGGGTTTTTTTTTTAAGTATTTTGAAATGTTGGTTCTAAATTGACCACTAAAGAAAAGATTTTTTCTCACAGATCCAGTGCCGATTAGAAGTGCATGATACGTCATTCCAGACATTCTTATCCAGGTAGATTTCAGCACAGTTCTCATTATTTTCACCATTCGGTTCCCCACTATTCCAGAACCTGAAAGCCAGAGAATCAGTCTCAGTGTTCAGTTATCTTTAATTCCACACATTTATCTACATTTATCTTTATACCAACTTTATAACTCTGTGCAATTAAAATATAACTGGAGATAATGTTAGCATGGATAAAAATGTTGAAATGCACACTATTTGAGAGTCGGATAAATAGTAAAAAGAATCAAAATTAATTTTAGACTCTTACGCAGTGCCAGAAGTCAGTTCTGTACCGTCCACCCATTTCCACTTTCCTTCTGTGTCTCTGTCACTCAGACCAATCCAACTCCGCGTATAGTTTCCCATCAGTTTAATGATGAACTCCTGCAATATAAAAAGATTGCACCAGTTCTTACCAGTTCTCAGTTATCATGTCTGCTCAATCAATATGACATAATCTCTGTCTCTCTCTCTCTCTCCGTCCGTCCCTCCCTCACCTGTTCCTCTCTGCTGTTTATGATCACCAGGTCTGCTCCTCTCTCTCTGCAGTTGTCTCTGCTCTCAGTCCAGTTCTTCTTCTCAGTAGAGATGTAGTAAAGGATGCTGAATGAACTCCATCTTACAAGACCTGATTACATAGTAGAATGCAAAACGCATTCTAAAAGTACATCCCACTGTTTTAATGTAATTGAATAATATTCATTAACACACACACAAACATCCAT
>JAOVVF010001927.1:0-14732 GCA_028565595.1 Duopalatinus emarginatus | reverse complement strand
CTTAGACTACCAATAGGCTTTACTTATCGACAATAGAGACGGGAATTTACAGAACTCGAGACTCCACATGAGCTTAATGAAGTGCAGTACCTGCTTGTAGAGTGAGGATCCAAGATCCGAAGTTTTCACCTGTCTCTGGTGACGAGGTGAGAGGAGCGCTTCTGCACTAGTAAGACGCCTCTGGCTTGGGTCCAATTTGAGCGGCGCGTCGCGCGCTTCCGGACCAGCTCGTTGAGCGCGTCAGGGGTTGAGCCGGCAACCGGCTGATATGCCTGTAGTGTGTAGGTGGCTCTTGCAGGTCTTCGATGATTCGCTCGAGAAGTGGTCGGTCAGAGTTGCTTGGTAGATTCGAGTCGACTTCTATCGCTAATAAGTAAAGACGTCTAAGCGAACTTAACGGGACTGAATGCAACTAGCGCGCTATGACTAATTTGCTAGAACGGCTTAGAGTTTAAACGACCTGGAGGCTTAGGCTTCGTGATTCTTCAGAGATGGTTCATCCAGGTGTTCGGGCGAAGAACTTTGTGCGCTCGTGAGGAACCGCTTGCAACGAAATTGAACTCTTGCTGCACACGTTCTTCTAAGGTTGACCCTTATTTATAGGGCTGAGAAATTTTAAACTAAAACACATACGTTTTTAGTACTCTTAAGCCAATAAGGTTTCAATCTGGCCCTCTGAAGGCGGGCCAGAATTTCCTTTGTCCTAACCCTCATAAAACTTAATAAGACACCAAATGGTTTGACCGGATCTTATCAGGAGAAGGAGGGTGAAGAGGGTGTTTGCCCCTTTTGACCCATGTATGTGTGTATGTGTGTGTGTGCATGGGTGTGTGTGTGTGCGTGTGTGTGTGTGTATCTGCTTGTGTGTGTGTGTGTGAGAGTGTGCGCCCCCCAGAGAGAGAGAGAGAGAGAGAGAGAGAGAGAGAGAGAGAGGGAGGGAGAGGTCAAGGGAACCATTAAACATTAATATTTTGAACAGTCCTAAGTATCACAACTGGCTGTGGGTGTTTAACATAGAAATGTATACAGTTCAAATACAGCTCCAGTCATCTTCTCTTGATAGGGATGGTCCGACGTATCTGAAGGTAGGCATCAATCTTAGGTTTAAACTAACTAACTTTGATTAGTTCAGTCACTTTAATAATAAAAGAAAGAAAAACATCCATGTAGTAAATGACAGAATAAACAGGTAGAAACAAATGCATAAACATCAATGATATTATGAGTATTTTGAGGTCATTCCCGTATCATAGGTGATTTGGTTGAGATGCTGGTAAAGGATTTAGCTTCCCTTAATGTGTGTAATGAATCCACCCCTCCTTCTCATCCTTACAAAGTTCTGCCTGTTAGAGTTAAATGAGATAAATTGGTTGTCACTCTGGAGAGGTCTGCTGTTTGTATGCTGGTCTTTGGGTAATAAAGTCATAAAGAGTCCTTGTTTTTGTTAAGACGTTTATGGCCCCTGAGGGAGGTTTAGTATCTGTCCCGCCAGACTTATTGGCACCGAGCCATCTGCTGACCAAGAGGGTTGCTGGTTTTTCTGATAAAAGTGATAAACTTTGCATCTTGAGTGATCTTCAGGCTGTTTTCACTACAGGCACAACCCAGGTGGAGCGCCTTGTATGTGTACCACATGAAAGGAAATGTCCAAGATTTTCTGGGAAAATGTCTGTTAATAATATATCTGTGCAGGATTGGATTGAGGAGGCACGTAGGTCATTAGCAGCCCGTCCTATGCCTAAACCTGAACAGGCGTTGTTCGTGTATGATTTGTTGGATGAAGAGGCTAAGTGGGAAATCAAATTTAGTCCAGCTGCTGATTGAAATGACCCTGACAAAATTTTTGAGATTTTGAAGAGTAATTTTAAGTGCTCCAAGGCTTTTTACTGCCAGTTTTATCACCGCCGGCAGTTTGAAAGTGAATCCGTTAGGGAATATTCCCATGTATTAATGGAGTTAATGGAGCAAATTCAAGACAGGGATGAAGGCTTTGAACAGTCAGTGGTCAGTTTGTGAAGGGCCTTCGTAACGATAAACTCCAGGGGGACTTGCTAGGTACAATTTCCACTAACCAGTGTAGAGTGTAGAGTTTCAGGGATGTGTGCAGTGAGGCCCTCGATTGGCTTAGTAGACGTGCACAGACAACATCTCGATCCTGCGTGTACTCCTGTAATTCGTACAAGGCCTATACGAATGCTGTGACAGTTAGTGCTGTCCCTGAGTTTATAGAGTTGAAGGAATGCCTCCGTAAACAGCAGGCTTGCTAGACGCCATCTTAAACCAGTTTGGACAGTCCCAAGGTGCTTCCAGTTCCACCTACAGACCTGTTGCTGCTCAGTCTAGGCCCTACAAATTCCAAGCTTATTGGAAACCCATTTGCCTATGTTGTAATAAAGTAGATCATATAGCTAGGTTCTATAGGACTACAACTCTAGAGGGACAGGCTACTACAACACAGGGTGACGTACCTAGTGGGGAGCATATGGGAGTAGTTACCAATAGTGGGAGGCAGCAGGGAAAGCCCTCCGGTGTTATGAGCTCGACACCGGAAGGGGGTTGGTTGGGCTCAGAAGAGAATAGAATGTCATCTACTACTGCTCGTCTCACTGGGAACTGTCTAGTCATTGTTATTCGTCTTGGTCGCTTGGTCTCAGTCGCTGTTACCAGGAACTTTTTCAGGAACATTGGCAGAATCTGTTTCACTGCCCTCCAGTACAAACTGCAGATATCGGGTGGAAACAAGCCCTATCCTAGTGCCAAAGTCTTGAGCATCTGTCTGGTTCCGGGTACATTGGCAAGGCAGTTGTTCAGCTGGGTCCTGCCCTTAGAGTACCTGCGGGGTGTCTTAAGTTTGTTTCAGCCACATGTCCCATTCTTAGCTCGCTCACCTTTTTTTCTGGAACCTCTGCCCTATGGGAAGGGGCAGCTTCCTGGCAATCTATTAATTTCTACAGCCCTATTGCCAGTTACATGGGGCAAGGTGCATATTCCAGTCATAAATGTGGGAACAGAGGACCAGTGGTTCCACCCCTGTACTACATTAGGCAGCCTTCATGTGGTGGATCTTGCCCTTGTCCTAGTTCAGATGGCCAGGTGACCAAATAGCGCTTGTTCAAACCACTGAAGCCGGTACTAAAGCCCCCTTAGATTTTGAGTCCTTACAATGGCCAAATCTTTCCCTCCATCACAGTTTGCACAGATGAAGGCCCATGTTCAAGAATTAGTGGAGAAGGGGATAGCCCGACCTAGTTGCAGTCCTTGTGCTTCACCAATAGTAGTGGTCCAAAAGAAAGATGGGACCATTCGTTTTTGTGTAGACTACAGGCAACTCAATGCCAAGACTAGGAGGGATGCATACCCCCTCCCAAGAATTGAGGAGTCCTTGGAGGCATTGACTGGGGCCACACTGTTCTCCACATTGGACTTGGCCTCTGGTTACAATCAAGTGCCCATGGCCAAAAAGGACAAAGAAAAGACGGCTTTTTGTACACCATTTGGACTGTTTGAGTTGAATCGCATGCCCTTTGGGCTATGTAACGCACCAAGTACGTTCCAGAGGTTCATGGAATGTATTTTGGTGACCAAAGCTTTACTTCCTTGTTGCTGTATTTGGATGATATAGTCATCTTTTCATCCACATTTCAACAGCAATTACAGCGGCTGGAATTAGTGTTGGGCAGGCTAAAAGAACACAACCTAAAACTCAAACTGAGCAAATGCCAATTCTTTAAGGAGGAGGTGCAATACCTAGGTCATGTAATATCAGCCTGGGGAGTAGCAATGGACCCAGCCAAGATCCAGACTGTCTTGCAGTGGAAGTGCCCTCTTACCCTTACTGAATTGCCTCATATTATCGTCGTTTTGTGGCTGGATTTGCCAAACATGCCGGCCCCCTACATAAGCTGGTTTCGGAGGTCCAAGGAGGGGGAAAGAAGTGTGGCAGATCTAATGCCAAACTGCGGGACCACTGGGATGACAAATGTAAGAATGCATTTCAGACCTTGAATCAGGAACTTGCCAGTGCTCCAGTACTCCAGTACGCAGATTTTTCACAGCCATTCATCCTGGAAATTGATGCCAGTCATCAAGGCATTAAAGTGGGCTGTGACTGAACCTTTCAGGGAGTATCTGCTTGGAGCCAAATTTGTTGTCTATATTGACAACAATCCATTAAGCCATCTGCAGACAGCAAAGCTAGCCGCTGTGGAACAGAGGTGGGCTTCACAGCTAGCTGTTTTTGATTTTAAGCTAAAATACCGCCCCAGCACTGCAAACCATAATGCGGATGCGTTATCACACCAGCATGATCCATCCATTTTACCAATGACAGCCATGACATCGGCCATCACTGTTCCACCAAGGGGTCAGTGGGAGTATAGAGCTGCCAGGGACCAGTGCCATTATCTCCACTTTAGATGCTGCCACTATACATCTGCCAGCAGACTTGCGGTCACTCCAGGCCAAGGATTCAATGATTGGGGCCGTTTTGACTCTAGTGTGTCTAGAAAGACCTCCACATTTTGTTTTGTTTTAGTTACCCCGTTATTGATATATTTGGCGAGGCTTATTCTTTTGTTTCTTAATCTTGCCAGCCGGGAGAGTGTGTCTTGGCGAGTGTGCTGGTCATACAAGCCTGGGTGGTAGATGAATTGTTGGTGTGCAGTGTACTCGGATTGTAGCCAATTGTAGTGTATAGTCAAGTTCTTTTATAACACTTGAGTGACATAGTATGCTTGCTTTTGGAGTGGGGTGCATAGTTACCTGAGTTACAATGCTTTACTGGTGTAGTACATTAGCTGGCTGAGTGCGGTGTGGAGCTGAGTTGAATATAGTACTTCAGCAGTGTAGTATATGATCCTGCCGTGCCCCTGCGTCTCTTCTCCGGCTGGCTTTCTCTTTTCTTCCCTCCCTCGCCCTTATGTGTGTATGCCCTTTTTGGGGGTGATTCCTGTTGTAGTTTGAGTTTGTGTAAAGTGAACAATTTATTTTCTGTTTGTCTTTGTTTTGTATTAAATGTTTTGAAACCAACAATGGTATGCATGGTTTAATTAAATACAAGATCTCATGATTAAAGTGCTTTATTTTTGTACACAGCCTCTTGCTTTATTCATTCAATTAAATGGCCTCAGTGGGGACTGGTGAGTCTCTGTATTCATTGGCTCAATTGTTTCTGACCTAGGATAGGTACAAGGTTGTTATCGGTCACATTTATCTCAGGTAAACACATGAAAATCAAGTGTACATTATGCTTTTTTTTTTTCAACTACAAGATGTCACTAATTAGGTAGTTGGATGCAGTGAAAGGTGAACAGTTTTTGTCAGATGTATTTGTGTATTTAGTAGATTGGTGTTGAAGGTAACCTGCTAATGCTAGTGGCAGTGCATAGGAATACAATTTGAGACAAGTTAGTCTAAACTAGTCAGTGGATTAGGGACAGTGGATGTACGTACAAAACTTTTACAAAAACTATTATCTATCTGGAACATTATACATAATCAGAAGTCAGTTTGTGGCCTTACTTATCTGCTGCACTGTCATTATGACATAATGAATAGTGTTGGCTAATTTTTGTAAACAAGTATTATCTAGTCTCTCTTATACAATCACAATGTTTCACCACACAAATATTACATATGGAGGATAAAAGTTTGTTTTCATTGGTTTAAAATTTGTTTTAAAGAAATGTTTAAGTTTGTTTTGTGTCTATATAATAAACATTCCCTGCACTTTCGTCCTTCCTCCATTTATGAGTTACATTTATACACTCAGCAAACACCCGATGTTACAGTACAAGCCGCCTCCATGGACGTAGCAGGGAGCTCAGGAGGAGCAGCGATGTGCTCACAGTGCCTGGATATGACTATGGTGTCAGATCAATGTCAAAACTAGGAGTGCAAAAACACACTTTTTAAACACTTTTTTGCATTCTGGATTTTTTTTCCTTCTCGATTCGGTGTTTATTTCACAACAATCTAATTTTCAATTCACTTCCAAAAAGAGAACCTCCCATTGTTCTACATGTATCGTCAATCCTTTAACCAGGCTCAACTAATACACCAGTATCAAACTCCAGATTGATCTTCACATTAACAGGACATTAACATTTATAAAACTCTGCTTAGATTCTGGAGTGAAAGTGTGTGTGCGCACAAAAGCACACCTGCATGCTGTTTTCGCTTTATAAATTACAATCTACTTCAATGTGTGCGTCAGTGAACCAGCCTCGTTTTCTGCCCACATTTACCCATAAAAGGTCCATGCAAATCATTTGTGAATATTTAAATGTAAACTTCCCCAGTCATTCCATCTCCTTACTACCCACAATTACCTATAAAAGGTCTATGCAAATCATTAAAAATATGTAAATATCGGTTTGCCCATTCATTCAGAGCGGCATAATGGACGAACACAATACAAAGAAAAAAAATTTTTTAAAGCGAAGTAGAAGTCATGGTGAGGAAGACTGTGTTGTTTGGAGTGTGGAGAGTGCAGTAGTGGCAAATGCAAGTTTATTACATGGCAACACATGGCTGCAGCGTTAAATTTGAGTTTAATCTGTTGACTAATAATAAGCTGTATATAAGATGGTGTCGCACACCATAAGGCACCATAAGGCTCTCCAGATTTTGCATTTTATTAGTGACAATTCTATTACTTCTCAACTTTTTTCATCCCAAACTGCCAGTCAAGAATCTCATGGAGACAACAGGCACTGCTTGATATTGGTGCAAATTGCAAAAACAGATAATTTAACAACTTACAGCTTCTACAGGAAATCCAAAGGACTGATGAATCGACTCCTCTCCTAGATGACCTGTGACTCTGGACTACTTCAGAGATAGATCAGGAAATTGAACATCATGATTCTAACCGAGACGTGGCTCAACAGCAACATCCCCAGCAGTTGGACGGACGCAGTTTGTTCTGAGTGGACAGAGTGGCAGAGGACTCCAGTAAGAGCAAGAGAGGGGGGTCTGTGCATTTATGTAAACAAATCATGGTGTACAGACTCTGCTATAACTGAAAGTTACTGCTCTGAAAATCTTGAGTATTTGATGATTAAATGCAGAGAACTTTTTATTTACCGAGAGAGTTCTCAGCTGTTGTTGTAACTGCAGTCAGAGAAGCTGAGTGCAATGATCAGTGAACAACAGACTGCGCACCCGGAAGTTTACTGTTGCAGGAGACTTTAATCACTCCAGTTTATGAACTGTGCTGCCGAAAGTTTAGCAAAACGTCTTGTATACCACCAGAGGAGAGATTGGAGTAAATTCTCTTCATAAGCTACATCACTTGGACACATACACCTCATCTGTAATGTACTATATTAACATTAACTGTATTTACAGTGTTATGTCTGTCAGGCATGTCAAAATCTTTCCTAATCAGAAGCCCTGGATGAATGCCGAAGTTCGTGTACTGCTAGAGGAATGTGGCTCTGCTTTCAGATCTGGTGATGCTGAGGCGTACAGCACAGCCAGGGCAAACCAGAAAAGAGGAATTGGAGAGCCAGACACACCTGCAAACTGTCTGTGGAGGAGCACTTTCACTTTATTAATATCCTATATATTATGTTTTTTCCCGCGGGATGGGGGAAGACACAAAATCAATGCATCTCTATCAATGTGCCGGAATAATTCTCATAGCTTTGCGGGTTGTGGGCGGGAGTGGACATACACATTGCGGGATTTGGCAGACACGTTGCGGTCGCAGATGGTAATGGGCAGAATTTCAGCGGGAGTGGGATGAAAAAACAGCCCCGCGCAGTTCTCTACTACCTCCCCCCCAAACCTCACATACAGCAGCATCTGTCCTTCAGACAAGCTCAACCAATTTTATGCTCATTTTGATCACGCAGCATAACACCTCACTGGAACTCCCATACAACATCCACCCTCTCACACTCTCCACGGCAGATGTCTGCTCAGTACTTAGCAGAGTAAACACATGGAAAACTGCCGTCCTTACAAGCTACTGTTCCCACATGCTGAAAGACAACTACTATCATTCCAGTTCCAAAGTACACTGCTGCAACAGACCTGAATGACTTCTGCTTGTTGCACTCACACCTATTGTTATGAAGTGCTTTGAGAAACTGGTCCTCAGTTATTTGAAATCAGTGCTCCCACTATCACTGTATTCTCACCAGTTTGCATATTTACATTTACGGCATTTGGCAGATGCTCTTATCCAGAGCGACTTACAAGGTCATTGGTATTACAGGTAGGCCAACATAGTGTTAGGAGACTTGCCCAAGGACCCTTATTGGTGTAGCACAGACTGGCTGCCCAGATTGGGAATCGAACCCAGGTCTCTCACGTGGGAGCCCAGTGATGTTACCACTGACCTGGGAATCAACAACCCCATGTTTAACTAGGTCTTGGACTTCTTGACAAACAGACCCCAGTCAGTGAGGCTGGGCAATCAAATGTCCTCCAGCCTCACTCTGAACACCGGCATGCCGTAAGGATGTGTATTGAGTCCCCTGCTCTTCACTCTGTTTGACTGCGTGCCACTGCACAGATCTAAAACCATCATTAAATTTGCAGATGACACAACATTAGTCGGTCACATCAGTGACAGTGATGAATCGGCATACAGCGAGGAGATCCAGCACCTGGCAGCATGGAGTTCGTATAACAACCTCACCCTCAACATTGAAAAGACCAAATAGCTCATTGTGGACTGCAGAAAAAGCAGAGAGTATGCAGCATCATTAGGGACTCTTCTTAACCAAGCCACACCCTGTATAACCTCCTGCCCTCTGGGAGAAGATACAGGTGTACAGGTGCCAGAACCACTCGGCTCAGAAACAGCTTATTCCCATTATTGTTACACTACCGTACTCCCCAATACATACCTAACTATCCACCACACCACACAACTTCAGGAGAACTACTGCCCACATTACACACACTGGACAAATCTAACATAATACACTCTCTGTTCACTGGACATTGTAAATATTATATCATACTTAACCATTCTACATATATATTCTGTATTTAGTTAAATCTATTATTACTATTTTTTATCCACATACCCTTATTTATCTCATTTATTTATCACGCTTTCATAAATGCACTATGCTCTGTGCCTTAGCACTAGCACTACTAGCACTACTAGCGCCTTTAGATTTTAAATTGCGAGACAAAACAAACACCCAGCTAACATGAAGTATCGGCCGAAGCTCGGCTGGTGTGTGGCAGACTCGGCAGTAAGTCGCGGCGGCACGTTGGAATCGGACTGGATACGGTCAATGCTCGTCAAGTGATGTGTTGTCAAAATGTATAAGAGCCGATTCCCATAGAGCTGATACAGTCCAGTTGAGTTTTTACAGATTCGGGCTGATTGTGTCATACCTTCGGATATCAGGTTATTAATTAATATTCATATTAATTCATCCATTGTCTACTACTGTGACAGGAAGCGTGCACTGCAGATTCTGGATAGTTCAACACTAGACGACTTGGTGACTAACAGTTATCTGTGGTATAGTTTATCCAATACGTGTTACTCAAATATACTGAATATACTTACATCAGTATTAGAAACTCGGACCGTAATTCGTGTCAGATACAAGTAAAATGTAAATAAACTACGGAGTAAAATACACAATATAGTGTAAAAGTAATACTTCATATTATACATATAATGTATAATAATATTTGGCAAGTATTGAAACTTTATAACGGCAGACCAAAATATTATAAGAATATTTATATTAAATATTGTTTAAAGTGTGTTTAAGTGTTAATCTTTCCTAATCTTCTCTCTTAATCTAGATTTATACGGTATGAACTGATATTCATGAGGGTGGTTTGAACATTTACTTGTAATTCTCATATTTACTAAACGATGTTGCTAATTCCTGCTCTCTCTTAATATTTTATCTTGCGTAAAATATGCTCGTTTTCACGCCAAGTATTTCCTTGTAGATTACCATTTCTGCATGAGAACTTACATGCGCACATTTCAGGCCCTTTATAAATGACGCCGCTGGTATTCCAGAATGTTAGCCTCAGCTACGCACTTCCTGGTCTGTCGAAATGATCTTTGATGTCTAGGATGCCCTGTCCTGCAGCGACTAAAAAATTTACAAAACAAAATCTAGTGCACAAAACCACATAAGATTTATAAACATATTTACAAAGACTTAATTAGTATTCTGATTGGCTGATTGAGGTTGGTTTATATGTTTTTTAATGAAGTGACTTTTATTAATGTATAATGCTAATGCTAATTACTTTAAGAACTAAACACATTTATTTTTATTGAAGTGTCTAACAGTTTGTTGGAGTTTATCTTACTTTATTAAAGGTTAGTTAAACTAAAAGATTAATTAAATGAAATTAATTAAAATTAAAATTAAAATTAAAATCAGTAAGTTATCAATTATCAGTAAGCGCATGGATGCGCTTGCTAATCATAGCCAATACTAATGTGTGCAGCATCGCAGATCTCTAAATGGTGTCTTTCTAAGCAGTGTGTGAGTGTATGATTTGTAGGTCTTATGGTTTTGGTGGCTTGTGTTAACTTGTATCTCGCAAACCCCGCAACCCCGGAAGAAGACAGGGTGCATTTCATGTTTTCCTGTCTGCAAGGGACTGGGCTCAGGCTGCGATTCAGTGCTTTCCCTTCGAAAACTCCGGATCCATAGCCCATCACAGCCCTTACTCTGGATCCGCAGCCCGTCACGGACCCCGCTCCGGGCCCACTCGCTCCGTATCCACAGGTCGACCCAGACCCCGCTCCGGGCCCACTCCCTCCGGGCCCACTCACTCCGGGCCCACTCGCTCCGTATCCACAGGCCAACCCAGACCCCGCTCTGGGCCCACTCGCTCTGGATCTCAGGCTGACCCGGATCCACTTGCTCCGGATCCACTCGCTCCGGATCCACAGGCTGACCCGGATCCATTTGCTCTGGATCCACAGGCTGACCCGGATCCACTCGCTCCGGATCCACTCACTCTGGATCCACTTGCTTCGGATCCACAGGCCGACCCAGACCCCGCCCTGGGCCCACTCGCTCTGGATCCATAGGCCGACCTGGACCCTGTTTCAGGCCCACTCACTTGGGACCCACTCACTCCGGATCCACTCTCTCCGGATCCACAGGCTGACCTAGATTCACTTGCTCCTGATCCACTCGCTCCTGATCCACAAGCCGACCCGGACCCCGCTCCGGACCCTCTTGCTCCGGATCCCCAGGCTGACCTGGACCCCACTACGGGCCCACTGGCTCCGGATCCACAGGCTAACCTGGATCCACACGCCCTTGATCTACTCGCTCCGGATCAATAGCCTGACCCGGACCCCGCTTCGGGCCCACTCGCTCTGGATCCACAGCCGGACCCCGCTCCGAGCCCGTTCCAGATCCTGGCCCTGATCCGCCTTAAGAAACTGCTGAGCATGCCCCTGCCACACCCTCAGTCTGTAACTGGGAGGAGCTCTTTTTTTGGGGGGGGGCTAGTACCAGCAAGGGGGTGAAGTGGGGGTGGGTAAGTGGGAAAACTGACACTACACCTTTGGTTCCTCCACGACAATCAGGAGGAGCCTACCTTGGCAAGTCGGTGGGTAAGGCTGGGGGGCTGGAATTCCACAGCATGCAGTTAGCCGACTGTTTCAAAGACCTTCTGGCCTTTTGGCCTTTTGGCCTTCCACGGCACTTTCGTTTTGTTTACTTCTTTTTACGTTCATTAAAGGCTTTCCCACACATGCATTCTAACTCCCTTGTTGTGAGTACTCCTTTTTATATGCGCACACACCTCAGCTCTGTGTAGTAGCGCGGCCCGCTCCCACACATATGTGACAATTAGTATATATAAGCAGTTATCTATAGCAGTCTATAACAGTCTAAGGCAACTGATACCAGAAACCGCAGGAACATCACTTCCTGTTAGCACACATGACTGTAAATCCATGCTGTAATGACGGAGCTGGTGATTTAAAAGATGATAAAAAAGATGAGTGGTGTTGTGTGATGAGGAGCACTGTACAATGTAATATACAGACACAGTACAGTACATACACACTGTACAGTACATCTACAGTCACTCTACAGTGTAGATACACATGTACTTATTAAAATGACCATTTCCTGTAAGTCTAAACACCGCCGTGCCCACTATAACTTTATAACCCGAGCAGTAAATGAGGGTGGTGTTGTTTCCCTGTTCCCATGTTAATTTACTTAAATCATAAATCATCAGAAATAAAGAAAAACAGTTTAAAGCCAAACCCTTTCTCATCCTTTTGATTAATTAACGTACTGGACTTGTGTAAAATTGCCATTTATATACAGACTAAAACGTGTTAAAGTGTCAAGCTGAAATGAAAATGACCCAGATGACACTGAGCAGTGATGACCTGTGTCTGGATAAAACAGTGTCAGATTTTAAAATGTCTGAGATGAAGCTGAGACTTTCTTGTGACTGGAGACAGAAATTATATCACAACGCCCTGAAAATATTCATGTTTAAATTCCGCTTCAATAGAAAACTCTTATGGTATGTGTATTACTGCATTGTTCACTGTATAATGATTTTGGTGAGACTTTACTAATGTTTTGGAAAGGTTTTATTTCAGCGCATTTACTGCAAGACTCACCACCAGAAATGCATTGGTTCGTATTTATCATCTCAGCCACTGCCCTTTATTGTATTTATAAGAATGTAGTGTAAGTATTGCAATTTTGTCTTTATTTTATATTATAAGAGTGTTTAGTCTTTGTATAAGAGGTGCAACTGTAACAAGTGAAATTTCCCTCTGGGATCAATAAAGTATTTCTGATTCTGATTCTACATTTTTGTTTTGTCTATATGCTTATATGCTCAGTATGTCTTGTTCTTAACAAAGTCACTGGAAAATTGTTCAGGAAGATTTTTTTTTTATTTCTGTATGTTACAGTTTTACAAAAAGAATGGCTTCAGTAAAAACATCTCAAACCCGCATATTGCCTTGGGTACTTACTGGAACCGTGTTTATTTTGCTATGCACAAAAACACACGCTAAGGGCAGACAAGATATCAAATTAGGGAATAAAAGTCCAAATAAACACTTATATTTGACTACCAGTGACTACCAATATTTGTAAGAGAATTTACAAAAAGTTATTTATAACTATTGTTTTCACTCTAAAACTCCAAATGAGCACATATACACAATAGAAACAAAAACACAATCCATTTATTTTAATGTTTATACTGTAAGTGAAAGAAAAGTAAGCCAAGAGTTGCTTATAGTTGGTGAACCTGGCAACGTTCTGGGGCAGCAGTAGCAGAGAAAAGCTCAGGAAATGTGTGTGAGTAATGCAAGTAATGTGTTTTTATGAAGCTAGTAACTAGAGAGCACAAATACCAATACTGGTATTGTACTTGTTAATGTACTTGCAAACAAGGCTCTGATACCAACATTTGATACCTTGTGCCTAGTGCACATTGCAGCACTAATACGCAGAGAACTTCAAATGTCGGTGATCTGGAATTATTTTACAATCAGTGATGGCAACCCAAGCAATGCTTTACATTAGTTCATTACTGAATAAAGTAAACAGATTAATGTAACACGTTACCCCCAACACTGATGACAGTGTAGTGCTTTAACACGCCTCCAGTTGCCTTGACAACGGCCTTGTGAGTGTGAACTTCCGGTTTCAGAAAAATGTTTTTGCTCTTGGGTCAGGTGTTTTTCCTAAATCATTAAAAACTGTAGTTGTGAAACCTCTCCTTAAAATGAAAAAAAAATAAAAATAGAAACATCTCTGGCAAGTAATTACAGACCAATTTCAAATATACCTTTTAGTGGTAAGATCATTAAAAAATGTCTTCAATCAAACTACTAGTTTTCCCTCCTTATATAGCTTGTGAAAGATAGAGTGTCGAGGGGTCTTGAGAACGGCACCAAAAATGTTCAGGAGGCAAAACTGCGTCGACTGGATTTTTATTTTTCATACACCAGTGGTGATATTTACATGAGAGTGTCCCAAGGGGTAAGTATTCGGAAAAAAATATTTACAAAAAATATATTTACAAAAAAGTATATACAAAAATATTAACAAAAAAAGTCAAAATGAAAAATCTCTCTGAGCAGAGAATATGCTTTGGAATAGCACTCAATACAAGACACCACTTACTGTCAACTTTCATCTACCAACCTCCCTGAACAAATGAGAAGTCGGACCTTTTAACCCAAAAGTTTTCCCGCGCTCAGAATTGGACTATTCCATTATACACGTTAGACTGAGGGGGGTTTACATATAGAACAGAAATAACTGAATTAACTCCTTATAATGGTACCAAACATGTAATAACTAATACAGGCCTTTATCACAAATAATAACAAATGAATACATAAAGAAATAAAACAACATAAAGCCAAAATAAAGATAATTGATTTTGCAGCGTGTCGCGAACGTACCTAACCGATATAGCCGTTCGGGAACATGGCTATACTATATTCCAACACGGAAGGAGCTGCTACACTGCAGGTAAGTAAAACACTACACCGGCACTTGGCGAAAGTAAGTCGGCTTAGACAGTAAACACAATGCAATTGGGATGTGACGATGTGACATGCTTTGCTAAAATAATGACAGGCTTTTAAAACAAGCGATTATTTCGCGGACCACTATTTGTGTTTGGTGTCGGAGCGTGAGGTGTTTTGGTTTGTGCGAATGAGTGGACGTGTATGGCGTGTGTGAAGTGTTTGTCGTGTCGCTATCAACATGTGT
>JAOVVF010001783.1:0-14748 GCA_028565595.1 Duopalatinus emarginatus | reverse complement strand
TATATATGAGAGAGAATAGAATAAGCCCATGTATACAATCAGAAGAGAGTAGTGTGATTGTGGTCATTCATGACATTTTCTTTCTGATTTAACGAGGAGGTAATCCTTTAAATAATCTGTTAAATAAAATAATAATAGCCATGTAAACCCCTATATCCGATTACATTTCCAAACAGATAGTTTATCTACATTCTACATTCATTACAAACTTTAAAAGACTTGTAGACAGTCAGCAGGATAGACGGTCTTAAAGCTTGCAACAATGAGCTGTTCAGACTAGTATTTAAACAAATGCAAATTACTCAACTAACATTTTGCGTCTCCTCTCAGACTGAACTCACGTGAAGGTTGTTGTCATGGTAACATACATTACAGTAAATGTTACTCTACGCAGGCGTTTTATATTGGATCGGATTTCTTGTAGCGTGCATGTAAATTAATTTTAATCTGATCGCTGTGTAGAGTGTATATATAGACACCTCAGTCTGAATCTGTAATCGGAATGAATTAAAACGGATTAAAGAAAATCTTTCCATTTTTTATTTAAGAAAAATATCTATTGAAGAAAAAGCCAGGCAGCTAAGCGAACCCAATACTGGTCATTTAAGTTACGGAATTTTATGCACAATCCTATTTTTGGTATAAATATAAAATGATGCAAAAAGATTTGTTCCTAAATGTATTGTTTTAAATAAATGTTCTTTTTTTTTTAATTACGTTGTCTTTAATTACAAAATTTATAGACCATGTGAATAGAAAACCAATTCTGAATCGAATCATGACCCCAAAAATCGGTATTGAATCCAATCACCAGAAACTAAGAGATTCACACCCCTAAATGAAAAGGTAGAGGTATTTATACATGACCATTACTATTCTCTAAAATGATGGGGGGCAGTTCAGAGAAATACCCCTGTTCAGCATGAGCTCTCAAAATCATCCTTTGTGAACGTGAAGTGCGGTTCAACTAGTGTGCATGCATGGAGCCACGTTGATTGCGCCATTTTTGGCGTGCACTCACTCTTGCTAGTTGCAACGAGTCAAGTATTAACCTGGTTTTATTATGGACAAGAGGAACGTCTTAAAGTTCCAGTGTTCAATGTAGATATAAAGCAGACATTTGGTGCATCACATGCGTCACCGTTTTTCAATGCCATGGTATACAGAAATACCGTTGTACCGCCCAACCCTAGCGAGTATAAAATAATTAACGTTTTACGACTCACACTTACTCATGGACAAGCACAGGCATGAAGTATGAAAACCATTAGTTCAAATGAAGCAACTACAAGTGCCATGTAATCACAGCCTTGTACAAACAACCCCTCTCCTTTTAAATTTCTGTCTTTTTTTTTCTCAACCATACCGTGGGTGGAAAAGCCAACCAAAGAGCCATATTTACTGCTGACCTAAGCAGGAAAAGTGGGCAAGTGTAAGCATCTCAGCGACTTTCATAAAGAAGCAGTGATGCGCGTCTCGAAAACAGCCCATCTTGTGGGGTGCTCATAGTATTCAGTGGGTTGTACTTTCCACAAGTGGTCCGAGGAAGGACAACCTGTTGCTTCCGTCTAGATGCCAGATACGACAGAACACCTTCGGTGTCCATGCCTTAAACTGATTTAATGCTACAGCTGACTGGTGTAGGTGTTTAACACTAAAGGGCAGGTTGGGAAAAAGCTCTGAAGCACCATATATAATTTTATTTATATATTCTATACTGTTTGCTGTGAAGTTGAACAATAAAATCAAATAGCTTGCTATAGATTTACCTTTATGCTGAACGAGTATCATCTTTGTTTTCAGGTTTCCCTTTTTACAACGTTTTGTCTAAAATGCTTCTGTGACCTTTTGCATTAGAGGATGTGAAGAAAGCATGCTTGTCAATTAGCATTGCATTTAGCTGGGTGGTTCTGGTAGGAAAGAATAAAAGGTGACACATGCAGTTTCTATTATGACTAATGCACGAAGTGTAGTGCTCGAAATATGAATGGAAAGAACGAGTCAGAAAAAAATCTGTGTTCCTTTGTTTTAAAACAAGCTTGTTCTGGGATTGATCCAGGTTTAACCTGTGTACACACTTACCACAAAGCAACAAATAAATATTTGCATTAATACTGACGTTTCATTGGCGTCAACTAAGTTGCCAATCGTTGCTTTTTAAATGTAGACACAACATATTTAGTTTTGGACATACATTAGCACTCTAACTGTCCAAACTGATTCAGATGATGCAGTGCCCGGGGAGCAACTGGGGGTTAGGTGCCTTGCTCAAAGGGTAGTAGAGTTTTGTCAGTTACAGGCATTGATCTGGGGACCTTCTGGTCCCAAGGATGGCTCCTTAACCACAAGCCAACAGCTGCCCCACGTGAATCACTGTCGTCATCATGTGAATCCCTCACGTGAAGGCACTTACAGTACCGGTTTTCTGCAATAAACTTTCTCTCATGGCTTAAGAAATGACAGAAGTTTGGTGGTCGCTCAGAATTTCTCCCCTGTGTAAACCTAGGCGGATTTTATTATTGTTGAAGATACTTGCTACTTTGCTGGTTTAAATTTCAGCCAGATCGGATTTGCGAAAGAATTTTGGAAAATCGTTAACGCATTATAAAAAAATTTAAGACAGCAGTGGTAATAAAAATAGAAGTGAAACAAGAATACGGTTATGGCATGTGGTATGAAACCGGTTGGCTTTGCCATTATTTTTACACACTTAAAAGAGCTTCTTAATCTATTATATCATAGAACCGATTTCTGTTTTCTTTCTTTCTTTCTGCCCCACTTGATTCAGATATTCAAAGAAAAAAAAAAAAAAAAATTATTAAAATTTGTCCGAAACATTCATCATAATTTATTTCACCTCACTTGGACCTAAACTTATCCTTTTCTTACCATTTCGAACAACTTATTATTTTACATTTACTTTTTATGGTTTCTTGCAGGTGTAGAATAAAGTAATCTTTGTCCAGCAGTCTCATGTTAAGTCTAATGTTATCACACAATCGCATCTAATCAAGCAGGTTTTTAGAACCACCACACCTCGTAGAGGTAAAGTAAATAACCCTGATTTTGTATTTCAGTGTCACCCCCCAGATAATGGAATATATTATGCAGCAAGTGAGCGGTTAGTTCTTAAACTTGATGTGTTGGAAGCAGGAAAAATGGGCAAGTGTAAGGACCTGAGGGACTCTGACCAAAGCACCAAATTGTGATGTAAAGATGACTGGGTCAAAGCGGCTCCAAAACAGCAGGTCTTTTAGGTGGTTCACGTATGCAGGGGTTAGTACTCATCAGCAGTGATCCAAGAAAGGACAACTGGTGAACATGGGAGTCCATGACTCACTGATGTACATGTAGGGGTTAAAGGGGCAAAGGTTAGCTTTTTTGGTGTCAGATACCACAGCATATGTTCAGAGGTCTTGTGAAATTTATGATCTGACAGGTCAGGGTTGTTTAAGGAGAAGGTTTTAATGTTATGGCTGACTGGTGTGTAGAGCAAAATACAGGCTGGATGGATATTACAAGACAGGAGGTTAATTTCCATCTGCAAACAGTAAGATCAGTTTGAACACCAACAGGAACTCATTTCCACCAATCACAACCCATTACAGTGCCCACGTCACAGAACTTGACTGGGGACTTTTTGGCCTTGAAAGTATTTTTTGATCCCACTGTCCTATATTCAAAAATTATACAAATCGAATACTAAACTAGGCATTTCTGAATAAAAACAATAATAACAAAAGTTGTGTCTCTAAGTTAGTTAAAGGAAAGAGCAACACCCATGCTGAATGTGTCTGTTGGCCTCTACATCGTTTCTGCAAGTCTGAAAGCCATTCGATAGTTTATTTGTCCGTTTTTAGTTTCCTGAGATAAAAAAAAAGGAAGGCACCAACAGGGTCACCTTCTCTCGGACTCTCTCTCATCTGTCTCACTGCTATTTTATTACTGTGCAGTACTTTTATTCCAGTTTTAAGGTTTACAAAGTAAACGATTCAGTGCTGTGAAACCAGGAGATGTTTTTCTACAAAACCATGCTTCTTGCAGTGTCTCATACAGCAGCTGATGTCCAAGATTGATCAGTCTGAATAATTTAAGCAGTAAAGAACAGAATACAAAGCATATTTTTAAAAACTCTTTCACCCTTATTCACTCACTCTCCCACCCTCCCTCCCAAACGGTGGCTCAACATGCAAACATACTTTCGCCGTGTGTACGTGCATGGCCGTAGCTGCTACGGGAGCACGCTGTTCACATGCTCGCTTGTATAACTTCCAAACATCTGCAGGAATAAAAACACCGTCCAGTAGATGTTACATAAGAGCTAAAATTTCTTTGTCCAACTGACAACTTTAGGCAAATTCAAGTACAGCATCAGTTATACTGACAGGCTCAGTTTTTCTTCAAAACGTTCATGGTGTAAAACATTTACAGACCATTAAAAACATACATTAATCTACATTTACATTTACATTTACGCATTTGGCAGACGCTATTATCCAGAGCGACTTACAAGGTTATTGGTATTACAGGTAGGCCAACGTAGTGTTAGGGGTCTTGCCCAAGGACCCTTATTGGTGTAATACAGACTGGCTGTCCAGACCGGGAATCGAACCCAGGTCTCTCACATGGGAGCCGATGATGTTACCACTGTACCACACCAACCACACAATCTAAAAACCCAGGATTTAGGATTCGAGGTTTAGGTAGGATTTTAATTTTCAAATTGACTGTAATAGGACAATGGGTAGTGTTGGTCTTAATAACAGGCTAGGCTAAGACGTGCGATTTGAGACGCAGCATCAGTTTGTTCACGCAGCAGAGAACACAGTGTTATACATCCCGATCCATTTACGCTATTACTGCACCACATCGACGTTTCACATTCATTTCTGAGCATGTGCACAGGCGACACGTCAAATGACCACGGGTACACCTAGAGCATGCCCAGGCATAGTTATCAGTCAATATACATCAACAATTAATGTGAAACGGTGGTGTTGCACATCAGCTAAACGCTGCAGACCAGCTGGGCTATGTAGGTTGACAAGCAAAGAACAAGTGCTGTGGCATCTAGGAATGCCCCATGACTCTCTGGCCAAACGTCTAGCATGTCAGAATTTTTGGTATCCTTCGGTCCATATGCTACGTGTCTTTGACATTGACATTTTTCCTCTCCGAACATAAAACGGCCAGCATCTCAGACAGAACTTCATAAGCCATTATGGACAACTGACGACCTACAAACCTGCTCAGGAACGTGAATGATGACTGATTTGCGTCAAGCTTGTAGTGTTGCTAGTCTCCCGACTGAGACAAGGCACGATTTTATGGCACTAGTATTGCCTAATCTGAGGCATATCCGACATGACTGAACATTGTGAAATACAGAAAATATGGTGTGGTCCAATAAGCTCCCTTTAAGATTGTCGAAGGTTTAAATGTTAAACGTGATAGTGCTATGGAAGCGTTAATCTTTTTTTTTTTTTACTTTTTTAAGCAATACTTAGTAACGCCTTTGGTATATTAACCTTGATGAAATGCCCATTTTATCCCAGTTAAAAAAAAAAAAAAAACACCAAGCTTTAAACAGTAAAGATTATTAGCATAGACGTTTCAGAAAGTAGGAAATAAACTTCATAGTTCCTTACAGTGCACGCACAAGCCACATTCAACAGCATCACAGTAGTTTGTTAACAGACTGGACTGACCTGGGGAACCAGATCCCAATTATACTCTGCGCTTGGCTTTCAGCATGGATGAATGATGCAACACAGCGTGCAGATTTAATCATGAGCATTTCAAAGGTAGATTAGACTGATATTTTTAAACTCAATGTGATAAAAAAATCATTTCTGATTTACACAAATCACTACTATTACCAAGGTGTTTGCTGTTGCTCATACTGAATTAGACTCCTATTTTATATTTTTTTTGAAAATGTAATAGTGTATATAGTTTTTAAATAAATATTTGCCACTTCTGGCACTTTCCTTATGAATCTCAACCAAACCAAATCTACAGAGATGGAAATTATGGAAATTAAATAGACATGCTATTATAATATTTTTGCTTTTTTCGCACACTCGTTGTCTGTCTAGCTTATTATGTCCTTTTGTGCCAAAATGTAAGCTACAGAGCTGAAACCAGACAGGTTAATAGTTATCATGCACAAGTCTGTGCTGTAAATGTGAATCATATAATCAGTCAGCGTATAGTTAGATATCTCTGCATTTAACTAAAGAAGCTGTCTATGCCAGGTTTTGTCCAAATGTCCTGCAGTCAGTTTAGAAAACAATAAATAAATGAATGAATGAACGAATTAAATCAGGAATCCCTTGTTATTGATCGCATGAATAAATATGTTAACATTTCTAATTAATTAATTTTACACGGCCATTTTCAGAAGCTGTTCAGGATCGCTTTGAATCGGTAGTCTATCCCATGCCACCAGATTTAAATGTCACAGGTATTATATATACAAGAAAGGTGGATAAATTGGATTAGTAGCCCAATCGCCAGGGACATGGAGTTTCATTAAAAAAAAAAAAACAACCCACACTTCAACTGCTTTATACACCGATCATCCATAACATTATCACCACAGTCACCGACAGGTGACGTGAACATTGATTATCTTCTTACAGTGGCACCAGTCAAGAGGTAGGATACATCAGCCAGAAAGTGAATACTTAGTTTTCAACGTTGATGTGTTGGAAGCTGCAGAAATGGGTAAGTGTAAAAGCCTGATTGACTTCAACAAGGACCAAATTGTGATGGGTAGATGACTGGATCAGGTCATCTCCAAAACCGCAGGTCTTGGAAGTGCAATACAGGTGGGATACAGTAGATAGTGTCTATGAAATATAGTCCAGGGAAGGACAACCAGTGAACCAGAACAGAGCAGACTCCTGGGCCCCCAAGTCTCACTAAGGTGAATGGAGGGTAAAGGCTAGCTAACTTAATATTGCTACCTGTTCATGTTAAAACACTGCCATCACCTTAGGAAACTTTCACCCATTTTTACTACTTAACAAATCGGTTTGTATACGCAGTGTGGAAATAGTGATGGAACAGAGCAAAGTACATAACAGCGTAGCACTAAAGTGTCTTGTGCAACATCTTGCACATGAGATGCAAGAACAGCACGGCACAGAGCCAAAACCAAAGACTTACTGCTATTTTAAAAAAAGGCAGTGAAGCAGCATACTTCTAAAATCTAGGTCATTTCTTTAACTTAGTATGTTATTTCAGGACAGCAGTTCGGTTAAGTTTGCCCACCCCAAGGATTCTGAATAAAAAACTAAATGAGTGCCTTGCAAATAACATGACAACACTGTTCAGAGGATAGAAAAGGTTGGGCCGAGGACCTAAAGGCAAAGGTCATTGCCATTGGGCAATATTGATACCATGAAGGGGGTGAACATGATCTGAAACAATATTTAGATATTGCCAGGACCCAGGGTTCGTCCAGAACGCTATACATCACACAGCCTCTGCATGCCTGCCTTTTTCCTAAAGTGCACTGTGTTGCATAGGTGTTTTCAGTGGTGGACAGGGGTCAGTATAGGCAATCTGACTGCTCCCCAGACACAGCAAGCTGCAATGCACTATTTGTTCTGACACCCTACTATCACAGCCAGCATGAACTTATTCAGCAATCTGTGCTACAGGAGATTTTCTGTGGTATCAGACCAGTGCACATTAGGAATATTACAGTTGTTTTGTTAGTAGTAGTATTAGTAGTAGTTGTATTAAAACTAGTAATAGTGGTAGTAATACTACTAGTCAAATTTAAACAATGAACTGCTATAAAATTGCTGTGTCATTGACATCGGGACACTGACTGGATATTGGCAATTAGTTAAATGAGAAGTATATGTTATGGAAGTTTCATATGAAATTATGTAGTACACCAAGTACGACTAAGTTTATTAGCTAATTAATCGATTGAGGGCAACAATTACGTATGTATGTATTTAAAAATGTTTTAGTTGATGTTATTGAAGTTACTGATATTATTTTGTATTTACTACATTTTTTGTTAATTCATATATTACACAGGTATATTGGGGCGTGTTTTTTACGTTGCGCACCTGTAAGGAGAGATCACATGATAAAATGCGGAAAAGGTTTTGCCGGCAGCGTAAATGTCGGTCATGCTGTGGTAACAGTTTTAGACCAATTTGAGAGGTTTTGAAACCATTTAATACTAGTAGTGGGAGTAGTGGAAGTAGTAACAGCAGAAATGATACCACTAGCGGTAGTAACACTAGTAGGAACACTAGCAGGAGTAGTAAAAATAATACTAGTAGTAGTAATACTATAAGCTGGAATAATACTAGAAGTATTAGCAGAAATACTTTATAGTCAAAGTACTAACCTTCTGCTTTAGTAATACTAGCAGGAGGAGTAGCAGCAACAGTAATACAACTAGCACTAGTCATACTACTAGTAGTAGTAACAGGATTAGTAATAGCCATAGTAGTGGTAATACTACTGGCAGAAATAATACCAGAAGTAGTAGCAAAAAATACTTTATAGTCAAAGTACTAACCTTCTGCTGTAGTAATACTAGTAGGAGGAGTAGCAGCAGCAGTAATACAGCTAGCACTAGTCATACTACTACTAGTAGTAACACTATCAGTAACAGCATTAGTAATAGCCATAGTACTAGTAATACTACTGGCAGAAATAATACTAGAAGTAGTAGTAGTAAGGAAGTAATAGTAATGCCAATAGTAGCAGCAATACTAGTAGTAGTAATAGTAAAACTTATAGCAGAACTAGTTGTAGCAAACATACTAGCAGAAGCAATACTAGAAGTAGTAGTAAGATAGTACAACTAGTACTAGTAAGATAACCTAATACTGGTAATACTAGTAGTTAGTAGTGGTAATATAACTATAAGCAGTTGCAATACTATAAGTACTAGACAGATAGTACTGGTAAGACTACTCGTAATAGTAATATAACTACAAGTAATACTAAAAGTAGTAGTAGTAAGATTGTACTAGTAATACTAGTAGTAGCAGCAATACTACGAGCAGTTGTGCAAGTAATACTACTAATACTAGCTAGCTGTAATTCTACCACCACCACCAGTAGTAGTAGTAGAGGTCTATAAGAGATGATAGTACAGTAGGTTATGATGAAACGATAACTAGTATATGTAGGTAATGTCACTCACCCTCCAGCAAACAGATGAACAAGCGTGTCTCTCCGACTCATCCTCACACATATTCCGCACTTCAGTGTGATAGAACCGGACAGCCGCTGATCAGTGTTAATACTGAGTGACCTTGATACTCAGAGTCAACTTCAGAAGCCCCGCGTGGAGCTCTCTCGCGCGCGCCCTCTCTCACACTGAGGTAACTCGCGACACTCGCTAGCTCAAGCTAACTAGCCAAACGGGCGTAATATACACACCTTCACTCATTCAAAAAAATCCAGCTAGCGTTAGGTTAACTGTGTCATTTTTCTCGACATAAACACAAAATCCGCGACCCATCTTCGGGTACGTGGTGCTGACCAAATAAATACCTAACACACTAACAGGACCCTCCTTTCCACATTTCCAGCACGTCCCCCAAACCTGAGACTTTGCCCAAACTCACGCTCTTCTACAGTAAGGATGTGGACCAAATCGAACTAAACACAAGTGCCCTACATAGTGCGCACAAGACTGTGTGAATGTACTGACTAACGACCTCTAGTGCACGAGTAGCGGGCATCGACGCCTGTTTTGGAACGCAGCCGTTGTTGTGGCGACTTCTCGCTGTATTTCCTGGACCAATCATATTGAGGCATGAGCAGCGCTTCTGATTGGTCCATGGGTCTCAGCACGTACCTTTCACGTGCTGTCCGTGACGCCGAATGACACATGTGGCGTGCACTGGTAAACAGAGCGTGCGTGAACTTGTGTGAATAAGAGGTTAAGCTCAAATCGGACCAGTAAACAAAACTGATAAGCCTAACTGTTTTAGGCTATAAATAACATTTCCTTTGACAAATGCACGCTGACGGATCAATACAGACGTGACCACACACACACACACACACACACACACACAGGGCAACATCTAGATGCAGCTAAAAAAAATGCTTTCATCATGAAGTAAAGTGAACCAGTCATTGACCACTGTGCTTGCACACAAAGGAATTTGACCCCCGCATGACCCCCTGTGCATGCAGCAAAACACACACACACCCATAGGGGTAGTAAACACACAGGTGCACAAGGCCACAGAAAAATACGGCGAGCTACGGTTAGGCTAGTTTTGGATTAAAATGTATATCATTTCGCATGGTGGGCTGCATGTGGGCCACATGAGGCCCAAAGATTGCATGCCATACCAAACTTTAAATGTGACTGCTAAAGAGTTTACAATACAGCTGTCATTGCCATTACTGGCCCATAAGTTCCTTAACCAGGCTATATCTGGCCCAGAATTGTCTATCTGCGATGGTTCATGTGCCAGTCCTCCGTCAAGAGCAGGACAATTTTGCTCGTGACAATAGTCTTCTGTCTCATCAAAAATAAACCGTCTTATTTGACAATGAATCCGTTCTGTCTGTCTTCTTTCCTTGTGTTCTGTCCAGTTTGAACCTAACAGGAGAAAAACAAGAAAATAGTTTTTATGCAGATACCTGAATTTGAAGACACACAAACACACAAGGGGGAAATGTCGCCATCTGTGGATCTGCCCTGTCATAATATTTCACATATCTTTTTTTTTTTTTTCTTGTGAACTATTTGCCTACTGTGATTGCAGACAGAGCAATGCAACCTCCGCATTTAACCCATCTGTGCACACACACACCAGTGAACACTAGGGGGCAGTGTACACACTTGCCCAGAGCAGGGGGCAGCCCCAAACCTCGGTGCCCGGGCAGCAGTTGGGGGAGTGCAGTGCCTTGCTCAAGGGCACCTCAGTTGCGTCATGCCCTGGGATCGAACCCAGGACCTTACGGTCACAAGACCAGTTCTCTAACCACTAGGCAACGGTTGCCCCGTATTTGCTGGGGATACAGGAAAAAAATAAATATTCAGAGACAAGCTGGGTCTTTAGGCTTAGCCCAGGATGTATAAAATGTCTGGATCTGTCTCTGAGTACTACCCACTGTACCACCTGCCACTATATATGATATAGCAGTGCTTATACATTCTCAAATCTGATTAGTAAGAACAGTAGATCTGTTGTAAGACCAATTTTTGTCTTGAGATGATTTAACCCTAACCCTAGATGATTTGCTAAATTCATAATAAGTTCCTGTCTGACTAACATTTATAAAACTAGAACTATAAACACATGGTGATGTCAATCAGTCAGTCATTATATTATCTGCATAGTCCATCAGGATCGTGGGCTGTCTGGAGCTCATCCAGAATAATATCATGATGTATCATTCTTTAATACATAAACAGTGTGAGCCATGGAAATTGTTAAATAAAACCAATAGAAATAATTTAGAAGAAGATGCTACTGAAAAAGAATCAGCTTTGGGGTGATAACAGAAACTCTGCTTTACATAATTTATTTTGGCATTGAGCTCTCGGGTGGCAAGAACTTGGTGTACCATGCCAGGATGTTCCACCCAAAGTCACACCACACCAAGACGTTTCTTCTGAAATCACGCCAGAGGACATTGTTCTCAAAATCAGGACACTATGGGATGTTCTTTGCAGAAATAGCCACGCAACACTAGATAGTAGATGATTCTGGAATAAATATCCCTCAGTTAAGACACTTATGGGCCTTATGGCAATAGTAAGTGTACTGTGGATGAAAGCTGGCCCAACCCTAAAGTTTGGCATGGCATGCAGACTTTGGGTCACATGACCCATGTAAAAACATTTGAATTTCGGGCCAAAACTGGCTCAACCGTAGCCCACCACATTTTGTTGTGGCTGAATTCTGTCATCATTGTCATTCGACTGTGGTTTGTTGGACAGATGAACTACTAAGTGTAGGCCAGATCTGGGCCATGTCTCATTTGCTACCTGGGTATTCTTCTTTGATAAAGGAAATTCACTTGCTTGAGTCATAATCAGTGCAGAATTATTGTTGTTTCCCATTGTAAAACAGTATGGTAAAATTCTCCAATCTGATTATCAGATAATGTTGATAATGTTGATTCGTCTATAACAACAGCAGCTGATAGTAGTGCAACTTCAAGTCAACAGAGAAAGAGAAAGAGAGAGAGAGACAGAGAGAGAGAGAGAGAGAGAGAGAAGCTGTAAATGGTTTAAACATGTGACCTACTAGTATAATCATTTTGGAGATTGATATTCCCTGGCTAAAAACAGACATAATGAATCCTTCCTGATAATAATGACATTCATTGATATTTACCATTACTCTGACGTACGACACCACTGATATTATGTTAATATTGTGTGCATTTGTTTTTCCTTTTATTTCATGTGGTTTTCACCCACACACAGTTTTGTCTTGTTTTACCTGTAAGGACCACTGAAATAATTATTAATGCGACTAGGTATTGCTGTAACCCAAACCTCCATAAAAAAAACAGCTAATTTCTGGGTATTTTATTATTAATATTTTTTGCTACACAACAACAACAACAACTGTCACAAACATTTTTGACCCCCAACACACACACACACACACACACACACACACACACACACATATTTGCAAATATGTTTTGTGGCCCAACTTCTGGAAAACCGTTCTCATGGGTTGTAATATAAAGCTATCCGATACTGTGCAGTCAGAAAAAGTCAATATAATCAGATACTAATACACACTGTATACAAATACATGCACACTTAGTCTCATCACATCTGTTAAAAACCAGAAGCCTCTGTAATTGACCCTCTCTGTAGACCCTCTCTGAGCCTGAGATGGATGCCGAGCTATTCAGCCTGAGGCCTGGTGAAAAAATCAAGATAGACCAGTTTTCTGTTCTCCCCTTTAGCTATTTACACACTAAATTTGACATTTGACCCAGAAAACGGCAGACCTGAACGTATGTTTCCAAAACTTCGGTAAAAACAGTGGGGTTTTCATCCACATATGCACATGTTTGTTTGACAAAATTGCATTTTAAATCTTGTTATAATAAATCCTGAAAGAAGACAGCACAAAGAAAAGAAAAGAAAAGAAAAGAAAAGAAAAGAAAAGAAAAGAAAAGAAAAGAAAAGAAAAAAAGCTTGGTGTGAATTTGTCATAAGGACAAATCAGAGTAAAATAGTGTCAGAAGGACTTTTATAAAAACATTGATGCAGTAAATACAGGTGAAATGTAAACATAAGGATCTGAGTGACTTTGATCAAATTGTGATGGTTAGATGACTGGGTCAGAACACATCCAAAACAGCTGGTCTTGTGGGCTGATCCCAATATACAGTGGTTATTACCTTCCAAATGTGGTCCAAGGCGTCTTGAACACTCAAGACTTACTGATGTGCTTGGGGGCCAAACGCTAGACTGTTTGGTATGATCCCATAGAAAGATAAGTTGGTAACGTATTGGTACCAGATAATACTTTAGCTGATCAGTGTACATGTTAGCGTGTTCGCATTTTGAAAATTCAAACCCATTTTAATTGCATAGAACATTTGATAGTTACAAAGCAGCATTACAGAATTCCAGTGGCAATCTTTATGATTATAGCAGCAGCTCATAGGTACAAATCTTCACTATCCGGGTCAGATTATGCTCTGAAGCAAGGGTGGTTGTCATATAAAGCGATCCGATACTGTGCAGTCAGATAAAGCCTTTATTTGCAATATGATCACATACTAATACACACAAATACACACACACTTACTCATCACATCTCTGACAAATCAAAATGCTCTGTTATTGACTTTACTCTCTCTATAGACCCTCTCTGAGCCTGTCATCCTCAGTCAGTCTCCTCTTTTCATGTTGTATAGTAGAAATAGTGAGATTTTTTAACAGATGCCGAGCTATTCAAAACAAGATAGACCAGTTTTCAGTTTACAAATCTTTAATATCCAGGTAAGCAAGGGTAAGACATAACTGGCATAAACTGTTATTGGGAAGTGCAGATTGTCTATGTGGAAGCATCTAAATCAGCAGGAAATGAGTCACAAGTGGAGAGTATATATATATATTGTGTATTTGTCCATACCTTAATCTATATATATCTGTTGTATATACTGTACCTACTGTACATTCTGCATGTGCTGCTTATTGCACTTCTTGTGAGATACTAAACTACATTTCATTGCCTTTTACTTGTACATGTGTAATGACAATAAATTTAATCTAATCTAATTTGCATCTCCATTACTGAGGCGGATGTGATCCACATCTTGATGCGTTGCCAATGATCCGAAACATTAAAGATACTTACGAAACAACTACTAATGTGATCCAATATAATTCATCCTTATTATAATGCAGTGTGATTTAACACAATATGTTGCGATGCAAATGAATATGATGCACTTGCACTCGGCTGAGAGAAGTGACGAGAATTGCTTTCTGAAAGTAGTGGAGAAGAAGGAGAGCTCTTGAGAGAGGAAGAAGCTAAATATAAAACTATTGGTCGGATTTATAAGTAATAACGCCAAAAGGTCTCTACTAGTAACTAGTACACAAGGCCTCGACTGTATTTACTAGTTTTAAAAAAACAGCTTTAATTGATGCAAAGATGATCATGAATTCATCCCACATTGCCTCATAAACCATCTCCAATATATAAAATACAGTCACATATGTTTATTTGTCAGTAGTTTTTGGTAACATGATAT
>JAOVVF010001719.1:0-14757 GCA_028565595.1 Duopalatinus emarginatus | reverse complement strand
CGTTTCACTATGTACTGTACAACACTGTATATGGTTGAAATGACAATAAAAACTACTTGACTTGACTTGACTTGACTATTGTTCAGTCACACAGCCCTGACAATGCTAGAGAAGGAGCCAAGTGACGCCATTAATCACTGGAGGTGACGTCATGAACTTTTGTTAATGGTTTATTAAGATTTGTCTATCCAAAAGTCTGTCAATTATTAAAAAATACTAGTTTTTTTTTAAAAAGAAAATATATTTTATATTAAAAATTCAATTATATTAAACCTCAAATCAAGATAATTTTCTTTATTTTTAAAAAGCAGTGCTGTTTATGTTGCCCGTTGTCACAAGGTTGTCATAATTGCATTATGTAACATTGGTGTATGGTATTATGACTTACTGTTTGCAACTTTGCAAAATGTCACTTTTTTTTTTTTATTGTCCACAATAAATACTCCTGCTCACATTTTGTTTTTGCCCCTTTTTTAATGAGCTGAACTCAAAGATATAAGACTTTTCTATGTACACAAAAGGCTTTTTTTTCAAATATTGTTTAAAATTTGTCTAAAATTGGCTGGTGTCAGACAATATTGGAGGTGAAGATGCTGGATGTAGAGGTCTTCAGCTGGTGTGGTTACAAGTCTGAGGTTGTGAGGCTGGTTTGGATATACTACCAAATTCTCTGAAACGCCTTCGGAGATGGCTTATGGTAGAGAAATAAACATTTAATTCACAGGCAACAGCTCTCTTGGGCGTTCCTGCAGTCAGCATGCCAATTGCATGCTCCTTTAAAACTTGCAACATCAATGGCATTATGCTGTGATGAAACTATGTTTTAGAGTGGCCTTTTATTGTTGCCAGCCTAAGACACACCTGTACAATAATCATGCTGTTTAATCAGGATCCTGATCTGCCACACTTGTGAGGTGGATGGATTATCTCACAGATTTAGACAAACACACCACCACACACTTTCGGTTTGGGGTTTTTGCCATTACCACCAAGTCACCAAATCTTAATGTTCTGGGATGCCATGCGATGCGCGGTGGAACACAGAAATCCTACGATTGACCATGTACTCAGTATGGTTATGATCTTGAGAGTTTCCTGGTCATTAACCCAAAATGTACTTATTACCTTTGCTTTGTGAAATGGTTCTCCATCATGCTGGGAAAAGCATTGTTCACCACCAAAGTGCTCCTGGTTCATTGGGAGAAGTTGCTTTTGACCACTGTTTAGTGGACTTGATCTTCGGATTTGACCCATCTGTGCAGTTTAACAAGTTGTTATTATTATTAACAACAACAACAACAATAATGACTATTATTGTTGTTGTTGTTGTCATTACTATTATTAATATTATTTATATTGTTGTTAATATTATTGTACTTATTAATAATAATAATAATAATAATAATTGTTGTTATTATATTATTATTATTATTATTATTGTTGTTTTGTTGTTGTTGTTATTATTATTATTATTATTATTATTATTATTATTATTAACAACAACAATAATAATGTGACTATTATTATTGTTGTTGTTATTACTATTATTAATATTATTAATATTGTTGTTAATATTATTGTTATTCTTCTTCTGATTATTATTATTATTATTATTATTATTATTAATATTATTAACAACAACAACAACAATAATGTGACTATTATTATTGTTGCTGTTGTCATTAATATTATTAATATTGTTCTTAATATTATTGTTCCTCTCATTATTATTATTATTATTATTGTTGTTGTTGTTGTTGTTATTGTTGTTGTTGTTGTTGTTGTTATTATTAGTAGTCGTAGTAGTATGTGTTTCAATATTAAAACGCGTAAATTAGTTGATAAATTTGCATTTATTTCCATATAAACGCAAGTGATTTTAAATCTCGCGGGATTTCGCCTCAAGAAACCGCACTCACAGCCGCCGCCATTTTGGATCGGACATCCAATCGCTTGTTACGGACCACCTTGCACGTCCTTTGAGCCAACATGGCCTCCGTTTCCCTATAACGCTGTGGCTGGTGACTTTTCCTCCCCCACCCCTCCCGTCTCCGCTGTAAAACCATGGCGTCCGCCAGCACGGGGAGCAGGGTCTCCTGCGGGAGAGATTTAAGTTGTGTTCCCGAGGTGGCAGATACCCTCGCCGCAGTCGCAAAACTAGGGTAAGACATGAACATGACCGGGTGTTGTAGCCGAGCTGAGGGAATAGCAGTTTTACGGTGGGTTTACGGTGAAGTTTGGCTGTCTTGGTGACTGCACGTGATGCTCAGTGGTCCACGCTGCAGTGCTAGGCGGCTAATCACAATAACACACCCGTATACAGCAATGGGCATGGGTTTTTTTTTTTTACCTACACGGTGTAATAGTGTGATGTGGATCCGACTTAAATAGCTATGTTTTAGTTATATTCTTGATTATTCCTGCCAGCAAGCCGGTCTACAAGGCTAGCTCGCTCACCTGCTAGCCATACAGGGCATCATTATCAACTCATGTCTGATCCGTGTGTGTGTGTGTGTGTGTGTGTGTGTGTGTGTGATGTCTGAACTCTGAATTAAGGTGGGATTTAAAGCTCTCTGTGCCATATTAAGTGATGAACATGGATGTGAAGTGTGCTGTGACACACACGAGGGAGGCTCGTGGATGTGCTGAAGTCACAGGGTAGCAGGAGAAAGTCGGAGTTAAAGTAACGCAGACGTGCGGGGTGGTTTGTTTTCCGGCTTGGTCAGGAATTCAGTGAGGCTGTTGGACATGTCGGAGTTGAATACGGTGCCCCAGGTTGTGTTTATTTCAGGGGAAGGTAACTAGATAACAAATGCTAAAGAGGGAGCCGCGTGACGCCATTCATCACTGGAGGTGACGTCATCGGGTCGTTTGCATTTCCATCAATGGGTTATGAAGATTTGTCTGTCAATTTTTTAAAAACTTTATTATTATAGTGTTGCGAAGCGACACTATATTGTTATTCCAAATATTATTATTTTTATTTTTATTCCACCTGATTTTCGGTCAGTCCCTCCTCCTACAGTTTTCGAGATATCGACACGGGACAAAGACTAGAACGTGCGGAATGTTTAGGAGAAGTGTGCTTACATACAGATTTTGGAAATTTTCATCAGTTCGTCGTAAAAAATATCGGCCAGTCAGATGCTGCGTTACTAGACGTCGACCTTCTGTGACGTCACCGCTACGGCGTGTCTGATTGGACAAGACCTTCTGTGACGTCACAGGTAGTCCTGCAGTGCTAAGCTCTAGGATTGTGACATCGCAATGGAACCAAGCAGTTCCCAGGATTATTTTATATAAAAGTAAATATAGGCTAAACGGCCATGTCTGCATTTCACATAAGTACTTAAAAATCAAACAAATTCTAAATTTGTCATTATTGTCGTATAGCCTTCTTTATCATATTTTTTTGGTATTAATACATTTTTAATACTTAAAGTCTTTAAAATAAATCGTGTCCCTAGGTCGAACTCCCCCCCCCCCAACGGTAGAAATATCTCAGTAAAGTGAACAAGAGGTGGAGTAAGGAAATGGGTGAAGGTAGGGGAAAAAAAGTCATCACCAAAGTAAATGATGGAGAGGAGTCTGGAAAAAACAAAAAAATTGAGACCATTAGACTGAAAAAATGTTGCTGAAAATTACTTTAGGTGTTCAGTCCATTTGATGGTAGACGGTTTGGGGTCAGGGTGGGGCACATGTTGTTTACTGGTATCATGTCCACCCTGTTACCTGTTTTTTTTTTTTACATTTATAAAATAAAAATTGTAGGGAATAAATCAGTAAAATAATAAAAAAAAAATTTTAAAACAAAGTCAAATTCCATTAAAATTCCTTTTTATTCTTAAAGAAATGTATTAAAATTTCATTGTGCTTTAAAAAAAGTCTATTTTTTTTAGATAGTGCTTGTTTATTCATACATTCTTAAAATACATTTACAGGATAAAGTGAGTGACATTTAAGCTCTTATGTAAATATTACATGCAAATATAACTGCATTTAAAACACATATTAATATTAATTAATGTTAAAAGCTGATTGTAGTTTAACAAGAACTCCTTCAGGTAAAATGATGGTCATAGAAAGGTTTTTTTTTTTGCACCGAATAGTAGTAAATGACCCTTATATTAAAGTTATTGTAACCTCAAATCAGCTTGTTTTTCTTTTTCTTTTCTTGAATTAGGCTGTTCTGAGACCTGTGGTGTCTCTGAAAATGTACTGTAATTTATTACAGTGTTGTCTTTCTAACTAGTGAGAACTGTGCTGTCATTGTGAACTATGGTGATTGGTTAGTGAGAGAAATGTTGATCAGGGATGTGATTGGTTGTATGGTGGTTAGTCATGGAGAACAGTTAGAAATCTGTGATTGGTTGTATGGCGATTGGTGATTAGTGATTGGTCATGAGGAACACTACAGATCTGTGGTTGGTTGTATGGTGATTAGTTGTTGTAAACACTGGGCATCTGTGTTGTATGATTATCAATCACTTCGAACACTGGGGATCTGGGATTGTTTTTATGGGGATTGGCTAATCGGAACATTGGGGATCTGTGATTAAGTTGTACTGTGATTAGTCATGTGAGATAGCTGAGAGTCTGTGAATGGTTGTATGGTGATTGCTCCTTGAGAACGTTGCACATCTGTGACTGGTTGTAAGGTGAATGCTCATTGGTAAAAGTGCGGATTTGTGGTTGGTTATATGGTGATTGGTGAAGGGGATCAATGAGGAGCTGTATTTGGACGTATGGCGATTATACAACCAGTCAGAGATCTGCAGTGTTCACAGTGATTAGTGATTGAGCTTTGAGAACAGGGAGATCTGGGATTGGTTGTATGGTGATTGAAACTTGTGAGCATTGGGGATCTGAGATTGGTTGTGTGGTGATTAGTCATTGGGAACATTGGAGAGCTGTGATTGGTTGTATGGGGATTTCATTTGGAACACTGTGGATCTGTGATTGGTTTTATGGTGGTGGAATTTTGGAATGAGTAGGGATGTGCAACTGTGATTGATTGTGTGGTGATTATTGGGAACACTGGGAATATGGGATTGGCTGTATGGTGATTGGTCCTTGGGATCATTAGGGATCAGTGGTTGGTTGAATGGTGACGGATAATTGGAAATACTGGGGGGTGCTGCTACTTGTATTGATTTTACAATCCTTTAATGCTTTGGTTCTCCTAATAAAATAATGATCTGTTTTCTACAGCTTTGACTTCTTGTGCATGCCCATCTTCCATCCACGTTTCCGGCGAGAGAATGAACTTGATCCCGCCAAGGCCCGACCTGGAGCTCAAACCCGCTCTGACCTGCTGTTGTGTGGACGCGGTAAAAATATAGCTGCTACCTTGCTACATTTCTGCAGATGAGGGTGGGGTTTGTTCAGCTGGCACAAATGTTTCTGACGGGTGAATGCTGTGTGCCTCCTTTCTGACGAGTCACACCTGTTCATGTCCTGCATTCATTCTAATAGGTTTGGTCCCTTCTAACAGTACAATGCACCACCACACATCCGGAAATGCCAAATTACGGTTAGTGGAACACTTGGCTGAGTTTTGCCATTCCCAACTAAGTCACCAGATCTTAAGACTATCAATCACATGCAACGCGATCTTAAACACAGAAATCCTACACCTCCGAGTGCAAAAGAACTGTGGGCAGATTTGCAGGAAGTATGGTGGTTATTGCCTACTAAATATTTCCACAAGCCCTAACAAAGATTAGACTGGTCTACCACCAGCATTGCATGGCATATCGGATGTTTGATAACGTTGAGATCTGGTGACTAGGTAAAATCCCAAACTTGAATGAGTGCTCCTTTAACCATAATTTGACATCACTAGATAGGTCTGGCAGCAACATGTCCTGTCGGACAATAGACATGAACGAGTGTAACTCATCAGAAGGGACTTGCACACAGCGGTCACCGTTCAGAGACGTTTGTAGACACACCAGGGGTCCCATGGAATGCCAGCTAAACAAACTCTATACCATTATTGTGATACCCTTAAGGCATTTAGTTACATTTTTACATTTGCTCGTTTTTTTCTGTTGTTGTTTTAGACTAGTAGTTGGTACTTTTTACTTTAAATAAGAAAAAGGGATATACAAATATCAGTCTTTAATTTAATGTGCTTTTCTTTAAAAATATTTTCTGATCGCGATATGCGCGATGACGTCACTGGCGGTTCCGGTTCACTTCAGAGTTGAGGTTACGTTTTGTAGCTAAATGGGGCAATGTACACACAATTACGCGTTCTGAAAATGTTCTAAAACTCACGTAAAGCAGCATAGAAGCAATGCCGTAAGTTAATATGTTACAGTTCATATAATATTAGCGTTTAAGTCATTTTTGTTAAGTTATTTAAAAAGTTTTAAATAACTCATTTATTTACGGTTCTGTATAAGCTAAAAACAACATTAGCAGCCAAGCTAATTCATCAATAAATATCGTAATGTTTGCAATAATATGTATGTTACGAATAGCTGAATAACCTTTGTATTGTTTATTTGTAGTTTTCGCCGACAAGCTGATGAGAAAACTTGGACAGTATATGGTAGAACTTACTGCGACTTTGTCTTCCTTTGCTACGGTTTAACTTGGTGTTTAGTCAGAGTTACGACACCCTGCACGAAAACGCTACAATTATGTATTGCGTATTTTGCGTAGGCTTGTCTGTACTGGTTTTGTCTGTCTCTTCGGTGTATTCATGCGTTAACTTAGCTAAGTAGTATTTAGTAGTAAGTAGTATTGATCGTAATCGTTCCTGTAATAATCATCATTAATATGCTGTGCGTGTACGCATAAAACCAGACTGGAACACACTTATTGTGGGGAAACTGTCACCCTGGATAGACGCCGACTCTGAACTGACCACAGAGCGCAGGAATTCCGAGGCAGTAAGTTGGAATCCCTTGTTGGTTTTCAATACCAGTCTGTCATATGCTGTAAGAAGCCATGGGTGCTTTTTGTCAGTGTTTGAACCCCCTCACAGTTTCCCCACTGAACTCTCTCCATTCCTTGCAGGCGCTGGTGCAGGAGCTGAATTTCTGCGCCTACCTGGGTTTACCCGCCTTTATGATTCCGCTGAGGGGCGCCCAGTGCGCCAACTTGGCCCGAGTGCTGCTAAACCACTTGCATACTGGACACCATTCGTCTGTGGTGAGCATGGCATCTAAAGCATTGTCCCTTTAACTGATAGATTGTTTTAATAAGTGTAAACACAAGAGGGTGTGGCGTTTAAGGAAAATAACCAATTCCAGGGTGGTGTGATGGGACCCGGCGTTAAGCCATGTTACTGTTACCACTATGAAGTTGATTGTTTTTTCTTTAACCGTACGAGGTGTTTGGGCATCCTTTATGGCAGTGCCTCATCAATAATGTGACGGCACGATAACCAAGTTATAATTCTCAGTAGGGCTGCGAGTCTGTGTTTGGTTATTCAATGTGATTTTAATTTTTGCTGAGAATTTAGAATCAATTTTCGATTGTTCTATTGACGTGGTCTATAAATTTTGTTTATAATATGTGGTTGAAAACATGAAACGACAATGTAAACAAATTGTGCATAAAATTCTGTAATTCTGAATGGAGTCCGCTAGCAAGGGCGCTGGCTAACTAGCGGTGCGCGCTTGTAAAGTTAGAATTAAACGCCGGTTTTTGCTGCTTGTATCCACAAATGCTGCCTTTCATGACGTTTCAGTTTTGGATCCGAGTTCCCCTGTTGGCCCCTGAGGACACCCGCGAAGACCTCATTGAAAACGAGCCGAGTACACAAATAGATGATGCTGAGAATGAGGAGAAAACCTGGGGCTGGTGAGAAAACGTTATGCAGTAGCACTTGGAATAGGCATCAACAGCTTGGTTATATTGGTTGGTTACTTTTTAGAGTTGTAATTTTTGGGAAATAAGACGTGGCATGATGTCAGACACTATGGACAAAAGTATTCGGATGCCTGAAAGTAGAGGTCGACGCAAATCTCGCGAAAAACGCGTTTTGCACTTGGCCGCGGGCGGGAACGGGCGGCTAAAACAAAAGACTGCGGGATTATAGACTATAGCCTAAAGGTAATTCCAAATAAATAAAATACAGAGAATGAGAATAGAATATGAAACGACCTTTATTTTATTTAAAAACTACATGAAAATAACGAAATGGGAGCGCTATTCCCGACAAGTGCGTCAAAAGCTATGCAGGCCAGGAAAACGAAACAAACCCACAAGAATCTCTTTATTAATATCCTATATTAGGTTTTCTCCTACGGGATGGGAGAAGACACAAAATCAATGCATCCCTATCAATGTGCGGGAATAATTCTCATAACTTGGCGGGTTGCGGGCGGGAGTGGACACGCACATCGCAGGTATGGGCTGTAATGGTCAGAATTTCAGCGGGATGAAAAAACAGTCCCGCGAAGTTCTCTACCTGACGGTTCCAACAACAAGGACTGTACTGACATTGTGTACTTAAGTGTAAAGTTGTTCCACTGCTCTTACAAGGCTTTCCACAAGATTCTAAAGTGTTTCTGTGGGGAATTTTAGCCCATTCATTTTGTCGAACTTTTATAAGGCCAAGCACTCGAAAAGGCAGAAGGCATTTTCGTCGCAAGTTCATCGCACTGGGTTTTTTTCACACCCAAACTTATCAAATCGTTTCTTCATAGTCGTTGCTTTGTGCACTGGGGCACAGTCATGTCGGAATAGAAAAGTGCCTGATCCAAACTGTTGCCTAATGCTCGAAGCATACAATTGTCCAAAATGTCTTGGTATGATGAAGCATATCATCATCAGATTTACTTTACTAGAACTTGGAGGAGTAGCCCAAACCATATTCCCTCCTCCACCAGACTTCACTATTGGCACAATGCTATCAGGCAGGTAACCTTTTTTTGGTATTTTTCCAAACCCAGACACATCCGTCACACTGCCAAGCATGATTCGTCACTCCACAGAACACCTGTTCACTGCTCCAGAGTCCAGTGTCAGTATGCTTTACACCGCTCGATCCGACGCTTGGCATTGGACTTGTGATGAAAGGCTTGCATGTATCTGCTTGGCCCTGGAAACCCATTCCATGAAGCTTCTGCTGCACAGTTTTTGTGCTGATGTTAATGCCAGATTCAGCTACGGAATCGAGAATTTTACGCACTGTGCGCCTTAGCAGTTAAGTGACCCCACTCTGTGTTTTTTTTTTTTTTTTTTTTTTAGGTCGTCTTCCACATTGCTACTGTTCCTAAAGACATCCACTTTCTAAGATCACTTGCAGTTGATCGTAGAATATCCAGCTATGACATGAACAGCCAGCCTCGTATCACAAACGTTTGCAGACATGGGCAGCCGTAGTGGTTAGGGTACCGGTCTCGTGACTGGAAGGTCCTAGGTTTGATCCCTGCACAAAACAGGTCATGACTAACTCACCCAACTTCTCCCCAGGGATGCCCCCTGCACCAGGCAAGTGTGTTCACTGCCCCCTAGTGTTCACTGGTGTGTCTGTTTCACTGTACGGATTGGTTAAATGCAGAGGCTACATAAGCACAGTAGGCGAATAGTTCATTTTCACTTTCATAGCCAAGTGTTTGATTTTGTGCCCCTGTGGCAACGTATATGAACCTTCCATAATTAACAGGTGTCGGCCAAATACTTTTGTCCATGTAGTGTATCATGGACTTGGAATAGGACCAGAATCTTCTCTAAATATTCGCAATTTATTGACTCAATCTTTGCTTTGCTTCTTTTCTCAGGTGGCATTCATTCCGAACACTTTGCGATTACAACAAAAGGATTTGCCTCGGTAAGGGTCACATTTCAACATGGAATCGTTTCGCACCTTCATATCACACCCCCTAATTCTATACTGTGCGTCTATCCAAAGCCATTGAGATCGGTGCGGACATTCCCTCCGACAAGGTGATCGACAAGTGGCTCGGGGAACCCATTAAAGCTGCTATTCTTCCCACCAGCATATTTCTGACCAACAAGAAAGGATTTCCGGTGCTCTCGAAAGCCCATCAGCGGACCATATTCCGCCTCTTCAAGGTAAGCAGCGTTGCCTGCTGTTCTTTAGTGTTTTCAAGGCTGCCATGGAAACTTTACTGTCTTCTTGTCCACTCCAGCTCGAGTCTCAGTTCATATTTACCGGGACGAGTCGCCACAGCGAGAAGGACTTCCGTACCTACCTTCAGTACTTAGAATACCTCAATCAGAACCGGCCAGTGCCAAATGCTTATGAGCTATTTGCCAAGGGATACGAGGACTACCTGCAGTCACCGTTACAGGTGTGTAACTGTACATGAACAAACGGTACTCCAGAATCTACTGTGTATCACATTTTATATCTATTTTTTTTAAGCCTCTGATGGACAATTTGGAGTCACAGACCTATGAGGTTTTTGAAAAGGATCCCATTAAATATTCGCAATACCAGCAGGTGAGCTGAAAACCCAGTGTTTTTTTTTTTTGTGTGTGTGTGTTATATATTTGTACACCTAATGGCACTGATACGGTTTATTTATCCACTTCGACAGGCGGTGTATAAATGTCTGCTAGACAGAGTTCCCGACGAGCAAAAAGAAACCAATGTACAGTGAGTATTAAGCGTTACACAAATACGGAGCAGCACAAAGAAACATGCACAAGTAGACAGACGGTGTTAAAACAGGGCTCAGAATCATCACTTATTGCCTGCCGATTTAGCCTGCCTCCTCGCGGTCTGCAGCTGGCACTCGGCCACGCCCTCACTGCCACCTACACTTTAATCTGACTGTGGACACTACTTTTCTATCATGACAGAACAGGGTGGGTAGAGTAGCTAAAAATTGTTCTCAACTAAGAGTATTGTTACTTTAGAATAATATGACTCAAGTAAAAAGTAGTCACTCAAATAATTAGTGTGTTGCGAAGCAACACATTATTGTTCTTCCAAGTGCAGATTTTCGGTCGCTATCTCCTCCTACATTTTTCAAGTTATCGACACGGGACGAAAACTAGAATGTCCGGAATGTTTAGGAGAAGTGTGCTTACATACAGATTTTGGAATAGTTCATCCGTTCTTCCGCTACACTTGTTTTTCCGGGGGAAAAAATGTCATCCAATCAGACGTTGCCCTCACAGTCACGTCACAACGGAAGCCACTGTTTGGCTGTTACTATAGTACCAGTATTGAGACAGTTGAGTGGCTCTCTCTGACGCGCACAGACACACACACACGATGGCACAGAGCGCAACACACTTGCAGTTTCTGCTGGAACTGCACTGTCTAGTTACTTGAGTAGGAGTAAAAAGTACTAAGTGAGAAAACTACTCAAGTAGCCGAGTGATCTCTTTGTTTAATAATCAGGACGTCAAATAATACAGCTAAATGCACAAAAATATAAAACAGCAATGAGCTATTTCAGACCCGGATAATATTAAAACAACTATTAAACAACTAAAACAATAATATAGTGTTATAGTGTTGCAAAGCGACACTATATTGTTCTTCCAAATATTTTTATTTTTATTCCACCTGATTTTCAGTCAGTCCCACTTCCTACAGTTTTGGAGATATCGACACGGGACAAAGACTAGAGCATGCGGAATGTTTAGGAGAAGTGTGCTTATATACAGATTTTGGAAATTTTCGTCTTTTTGTCCACTAAGCTCGTTTTATCCTGAAAAATATCAGCCAATCAGACCTCTGCGTTCTGTGCCTCTGTGCTCTTTTCCGCCTGTGATTGCCGAGGGGATTTTGTACACGGTCATGTTTCGCCTTGGCTCTGTTTGATTGGCGAAACGGAGTGAAACGACGCTATTGGCTACGTTTAACTGGTCATGTGACAGAGCCTCGACAAAACAAAACGAAGAGACTGCGCATTGGACAGATTGACAAAAATAAGTAGCAAACAGAATGTAGCTCGGATATAACAGTCATTGCCGATATACTTCCTTGCGTCAGCTCTGTTGACATGGTTGTTGAGCAGAACATCCAGTAGAGGGCAGTTCGGAGTAAAAATCAAACATGGCGACGGCGAAGGAGCTTGTGGTTCTGTATTTACTTCAGAAACGGCAAAAAGACATATTCTAGACAAGCCGCCATGTTTAATCTATGCCTCCTAGACGACATGAGGCTGCTGCCTGTCGTTCCAAATCTAAATAAGCAGCAGCATATACGTTGTGTGGGCCTAGTATTCTGTCCATGACGCGCTGAAATGTCGCTATTCCAAACTAGCCATGCTAGGAAAAGGAAACGTGCTCTTTTTTTGTGACTTTGTGGTGTCATTCCGTCTTTTCCAGGGTGCTCATGGTGCTGGGTGCTGGGCGTGGCCCTCTGGTGAACGCCTCACTACGGGCCGCCAAGCAGGCGGACAGAAAGCTGCGCGTGTATGCTGTGGAGAAGAACCCCAATGCCGTTGTCACGTACGTACACATCACGTGGAGTTTTATTTGTAGGCACGTTGTGACGCGTTTACCGGAACCTTTTTTTTTTGTTTATTCGTGTTGTTCTCGGCAGGCTGGAGAACTGGAAGTTCGAAGAATGGGGCGATCAGGTGACCGTCATATCATGTGACATGCGGGAGTGGACGGCTCCAGAGAAAGCCGACATCATTGTCAGTGAGCTCTTAGGATCTTTTGGCGATAACGAGCTTTCACCCGAGTGCCTCGATGGAGCGCAGCACTTTCTCAAAGGTACGCTGTGAGCATTACACAGTTAGTCACAGGGCACAAAATCATAACTAGAAAGTGCAGTTCCTGCAGAGAGTGTGTTGCGCTCTGTGCCGTCGTGTGTGTGTGTGTGTGTGTGTGTGTGTGTGTGTGTCACTCTCAACTGTCTCAATACTGGTACTATAGTAACAGCCGAACAGTGGCTTCCGAAAGGCAACGTCTGATTGGAAGTCACTGTGAGGGCTTGATATTTTTCCCCCGGGAAAAACAGGGACGCGGAACAACGGATTAACTTTTCCAAAATCTGTATGTAAGCACACTTCTCCTAAACATTCCAGACATTCTAGTTTTTGTCCCATGTTAATATCTCGAAAAATGTAGGAGGAGATAGTGGCCGAATAATTAGTGTTCCACTAATTAGGATGGAATTTTGTCTGTTAATCCTTTTTTTTTTTTTTTTTTTTTTTTTAACCCAGTCAAATTTCTGTCTTCAGTGACAGCTATCCATTTTGTGTCCAGCTTCGACCATGGCTCTCTTTCTCTGTTTGAGATTTCGCATTTTTAGCATCTGTCTTCCCCATAGTCATGTGACATAGTCACAGATATTGCTAGCGGAAGACAGTCCTCTGCTCACCATGTGTAAAATGACTTCAGAGCCTGGTTCCAAAACCATCCCACTAACCAACAGCTCTGTTAACATTAAGAACAACTGCAGATTAAAAAAACCACATGACAGCATAGCGCTTTTACGCACCTTTGGTTGCCTTGACAATGTTGCCTTTTGAGCGTTAACTTCCAGTTTTTGTTTCTTAAATGAACATCGAATGACCGAAAGGTACACGGACCTATTCCCTGTTCCCTGTTAATTTTAATTTTAGTTTTCGTACTTTAATAATTTCTTTAATGTTTGTTTAAAAACAAAAAAAACGTGGCTTTTTGAATATTTGCCGATTATCAGAGCTGAATATCCAGAGCTAATAAAATTTGTATTAGGGCCATCCCTATCAGACCTGGCAACATTTTGCGTAATGGGCACACATTTTGACCTAGTACACTTGTACGATTCCATGTTATAAAGTATGCATATCGTCTGATTTCGCACATTGCCAGTTTCAGTCAAATTTGTCACCAGGTTGTCACAGAATTAGATTCTGCTGCTGAGCCAATGCCTAGCGGTCTTGTGACCGGAAGGTTGCCGGTTCGATTCTCACCCAGGGCAAGACACGTCTGAGGTGCCCCTGAGCAAGGTACCTAACTCTCCCAACTGCTCCCCGGGTGCCGTGGTTTGGCTCTAAATTAAAAATTTTCATTTTTGTAAATTTAGTAAAAAGTTTGCCGCAAAATCCCGCGAAATGGCGAAGCCGCAAACATCAAAGGCGCGAAGTAGCGAGGGACGACCGTGTTATCAATTATAAAATTTACCAAAGTTCAAAACTTTCTACACAAGAGAGAACGAGACAATAACTACAGTAATCACTATGGACAAGCTGAAAGACAAAAGACAAGACAAATACAATTTGCAAACAAGTCACTGCTAAATCAAGTGCTGGCAGAACAGGTGAGTTTTTAGCCGGTGTTTGAAGACAGCGAGAGTGTCTGCTGTACGGACATCTAGAGAAAGTTCATTCCGCCATCTTTGGTGAGAGCAGATAACAGAACAGCCGTACTTTAAGCACGAAGAGCTCTAGGTGCGCACCTGGCCTTAACCATTGCCATTGGGTAATAAAGAGCTGGGCCGCTTTTGGCGTTGTAGGCCAGCATCAGGCCTACAAAAAAAAAAGTTCTATATTACAAGAACCTACCTCAAAAGCAGAAGCTGGTTCCAAGATCAGGGTCTCTGCGGATCCTTAAAAAGTATTAAAAAGTCTTAAATAATATATACGATTTTTAAGGTCTTAAAACGTATTTTTTGATAATTTTTTAATAGTGGCATTACATTTTATTCGTGCGGCTGTAAATTTCATCTGGGCGGAATGAGAGAAAGATAACAATATCCGACGAGATTATTTTTTTATGCTAGTTCACCAGCGCGTGTCCGTATCTAACCAGACTGTAAAAGGAGTGTGTGCCTAGCACTGGCATCACACATTTAGGGGGCAGTGTTCTCCATTTCAG
>JAOVVF010001676.1:2032-14762 GCA_028565595.1 Duopalatinus emarginatus | reverse complement strand
CAGATTGTAGGACAGGAACTATTTAAACGCGGCTCAGCCAATCAGATTGTAGGACAGGAACTATTTAAACGCGGCTCAGCCAATCAGATTTTAGGACAGGAACTATTTAAACGCGGCTCAGCCAATCAGATTTTAGGACAGGAACTATAGCCAATCAGATCAGGTTTTAATAAAGTAGGTTGGAGTGACACCAGAACGCTGATGTTTACTTCCTCTGTTACACCACCACGTGTCCTGTCTGTCCTCCTAACAGAGTTAGTAGTCTGACCGCAGAGCTCCACCGTGAGACCCACTGCTGTCTCCCCTCACCTGTGGGGACGGAAATGACGTGTGGTCTCGTGTTGGACGTGGAAGTCGTCCCTCATGTTTAAGATCTGTTTTAATGACTAGTGACTCTATTTATTTACTTGAATTCCGTATGTTTAATTAATTATTATTGTGTTTATATAGTTATTATTAATTAACATTAACATAATGATCTGTCATTAAAAGTACTGATTCTCTACAGGACCATTAATTTATAATTATTTCTACAATAATATAAAATGGAAATAGCAAATGTGTTTCTGTATTTTTATTAGAACATTTCTATAATCTACATTAGTTACTAATTGAATAATTTTGTCTTTATTAAGTCTTTTTATTGTAGTTTTTTATTGTAAGTGTTTTTATTGTAGTTGTAACATCAGAGTTTATCAGTTACTTTAAAATATTGATATGGCAGAATACTATTGTATAATATTAATTTATATTTTATACCTTTTATTGTTTCCTTTACTTATAAATGATACATGTATCTAGATGTGAAAGTCTTTATATGTAATAATTATCAGGACAGATCACACATCATGTAATAATAAAACATAATAAGAAGTGAAGTATTTAAAATAAATCTTATAAAACTACCTTAATCGTATCATAGTTCTACTATAAAGAGCTTTGTATTTATTCTAATAAAACACCTCAGTGAAGTAGTGATCTGACACCACACACACACACACACACACACACACACACACACACACACGTGTAGTGTACGTGTCATTTCCATCTTCACAGATGAGCTGAGTCCCAGACTGCTGTGAGCCCCACGGTGGAGCTCTGCAATCCGACCCTTCATCTATACACACAAATACCTTATTCATATCCATTCATTCTACCCAAGCCTCCCGTAAATATACGTACATCACTACAGGTATATATGGGTGTGGCACTGTGGTTCACACACCTCAGCATTTGAAACAAAATAAACCAGTAAAGGTTAAAAATTAAACAGCATTGGCTTGTGTAAAGGGTTTTATATACCTGACATGCGTCCACTTTCCCCTGCAGATATCCTGCACAAATCATCCTCGAAGTGATTGCAGAACCATAAACTAGAGGATTGGAGCACTGTGCACGGTCGATTAGGGGAATATCAGCCTCCTGTAGGTTAGATGACAGCTGGCCTGGATGGAGGAGACACAAAGATTTACACTGATACAGAGACTGATCTCACACTGAAACATGGACATGTAGAATGAAAGGAAGTCAAGTGTAAAGAAATACATGAGACGTGTGTTGTACTGTACTGTGGGGTACAGTTAGTAAATGAATACTGTACCGTTTTCCTGTAGATTACCCCAACCAGTCACCGCCAGTGGAGTTCCTCCTTTCAGTCCAAGATCATGAGGTGGGAGACACACTGGTTTCACTGTGGCTATAGTAGGAATTAAGAAACTAGTTCAGCTTCACTTTTCATATTTCTTCTTTAAGACAGAATAGTAAGACTGGTTTGGTAAAGGTAAAGTGGTAGAACATGTCTTCATGACGTCCTTGTCTGTGGAATGTGAAAGAATACTACACACAGTCATACCTCCTAGAGTCAGCGGGTTTCTAAGTCTCATCATTGCCAAGTCGTAATCGTTCTGTGCTGATCTGTACTCTCCATTCACAAAGATTTTATCCACGGCAGAGCCTCCTAGTGACGTCATGTATGTACTTCCTGCCACCACCCTCCATCTGGTCACCTCCTGCTTTCTGTTCGAGACAAATCAGGCAAAAGAGGCAGTCTGTTATCTGGAGTAGATTTATTTAAGGAAATCAGATTAAATGTGAATTCTGTACATAATAAAGATTTTCCCAGGTGTCATGTAATGGTGATAGTGATAATGTGTGTGTGTGAAAGAGAGAGAGAGAGGAGGTAGTTTACCCTGTAAAACAGTGAGCTGCTGTAATAACCCAGTATGGAGACAGTAAGGAGCCTCCACATGTGTGTTGTCCGCTCTGCTGCAGGCTCACCTGCCATGGCCACTGCTCAATAACTGCACTTTGCCCTCCTACAATCCTGCTCTCAGGTCCCTTTGGGCCACAATCTACAAACAAGAACACAATCACATGCTCTGATCAAACCTAGAGGAGCAGGTAGGAAATATTCAGTATCGGACCAGGATGGGTTTGAAGATCTCATTAAACTCCACACTCAGTTTTCCACCACTTCATTCATCATGAAGAATAGAAATATAAAGAGTGTGTGAATGTTTTATAAGATAAATCAGTACTGAGAACTGGATTATTTCAGGGTTTCAGCAGTGAACTTCTACTCCAGTATGTTTAATATTAATCTTATCTTCAGGTTTCAAATGAAAATGATTTCTTACCTGAACAGGATAAGGAAACCACTGATCCTGAACTGCAGGTTTGTCTAGAGGAGAGAAGTAAATAGATGTGTGACATTTACACTTTACAGATGTGTATGTAAATAATAAAACCATACAGACGTCCCGAATGACATGTACTAACATGGTGATGAATTATAAAAAAAAAAAGAAAAGGGAGGTTTATCTATATCAGACATTCTCTCTCTCTCTCTCTCTCTGTCTGTGTATGTGTGTGTGTGTGTGTGTGTGTGAGAGAGAGAGAGATCTGAGGAAACTGTACAGATGATTTGTTACTGACTGATTTGATATGCTGGAGGAATTTAGCTGTGTTTCGGCTGATCCCACAGAACAGAAACTCTTCAGATCAGAGCTCAGATCAGTCAACAGGACCATACTGAATGACGGATTACTAAAGAGAGAGAGAGAAAGAGAGAGAGGTAACACAGATTATATAGACAAGTCCACAAGCTTCTGTATCATAATCAGTTTGTTATCTGATTATCAAGTTTAAATCAACATCCATGACTTTTTATTAACATCATATTAAAAACAATAGAGATGTAATAAGTGAATCTGTAAACTGTGTGTGTCAGGTTGTGAGATGTTTGTACTCACACTGTGTATCCCAGTCTCTGACATGCTGTTGTGGTGTGTTTCACAGTCCAGCCTTCTGCACACACACTTCTCCACCTGTTTTCAGTAGGACTGAATACCTGAAGCACTGAGAGATTGGTCACCAGCCGAACTGCAGAGACGGAATGAAGGACGTGTTAGACAAGTCACTGCAGATACCATCATACGTCCCTAAACATCAGACTCGGCGCCAGGTCCCGGCGGAGCCCAGTGAGGAGCCCAGTGAGGAGCCCAGTGAGGAGCCCAGTGACTGGAATTATGTTATATCTATTACTATATTAACATTATACATCCATGAGTGATGATCTCTAACGTAAATGAACATAAATGTTGATCGTGGTAATTATGAAAAATTCCTTCAGTCTGTGATTCAGTGTGGAAATTTTAAACCTGAATTCCAAAACCAACTTTAATACTTAAATAAAACTTTTAACACTTTTAAATATCCCAGAAAAGGTGAAGCTAGTGTGTTAGTTAGTTAGTTAGTTATCAGGTTTGAGTGTTAGCACTGGCCTAACAGTCTGTAACACCAGCCACCAGTGTGCAGTTACATTACCAGAGGCACTGTTTTTGACCAGCAGAGGGCAGTGTGGTGTGCACTGAGTCTGGATGAACCTGTCTCACTACTGAACTGAACTGAACTGAATCAGACCACAGGATCAGGTTCCCAGGGAGTCGTTCACTTTACTGTAACTACAGTGAGCTGATTTACTGATACTGTGCTGTCTAACTGTATTTACTAACTTTTTCACATCTGGAGTTTAACAAAACATTTATGTTATGGCATAAACTCATCAGCTGATTACTCTTATCAGCAGACATATTTTAATTTTATTTATTTTCAGTGATTTTATTTGTATCCACTATTAATGTTGTTATAAATTAGGTGTTTGTGTACTTAAATAAGACTATAAGGCAGAGTTTTGTGCTTTACTGTTTTTCAGTTTTTCCCCACCAGTAGAGGGCGCTGTCACAATGTTCTGACACAACCTCTGCTATACATCTCCACCTCACTACCTGCTGCCGTGTTAAACAAACCCACCTGGATCTGTTTGACTCTTTGCGTCATTCAGCCTGACCTCTTGTGTTACCGGTTTGTTCGCCGTATTATGTCTGGCCTTTTCTCTCTTGTGTTATTGTGCACTTATAAACCTCACATGCCCATGGATCCTGAATCTCCAGATCTTTTCAGAATATGTTTTATTCATTAACATACTTAAGAGTTATCTTTCAGCCTGTAATCTGCATTAGGATCATTAGGCAGAGGGAGCAGAACAGAAACAGAAAGCTGCTGGGACTGATCCTGCAGGAGCGCTTGGGCATACTGACTGAGGTCTTCCTGACGATGTTTACTTTCTCACCGGCCCAGGCTACACTCAAGACCACCCGAAAGTCTAACACTCCATAGCACTCACCCCCATATCACATACCCCTGTAGCACTCACCCCATATTACACACCCCTGTAGCACTCACCCCCGTATCACACACCGCTATAGTCATTAAGTACTTTGAGGGACTCAGCCCACATCGGAATGTTTGCCCTCTTACACAATGCACATTACATCACTATATATTACACTTGGTAGAATTTAAACCAGATATTATTCTTGGTATTATTCACATTGAGAGCACAAGATGATGTTCAGAAGCCTGATTCTCACTGACTTCCCCTAAGGCTGTAATCATCTAACCACATCTAGTGTAGGCTTGTCTAGCTACCTTCTACAAACTGAACCATGACATGCCCAGGCAGTAGTGGTATGTATGTGACGTTAAGGTGTGATCATCTTTGATGCAACACTTCATCCTACCCGGAAAAGTCAAGTTGTTTGTGAAATGAGAGACACATGAAGACTCGTCCTCTCCTCCTGCACAGTCCGGTATGCCATCACAAGCCTTCGCCAGGGGAATGAACCTCACTGACTTGGAGCAGAAGTAGTATTTACTTTCAATCAGTTGGGCGACTGGGTCATGGCAGTAACAGTGATTAGGGGGTGGGGGGAGGGGGTAAGAAGAGAGAGAAAAGAAATGGAATTGGATAAGTGTTAAGAAATTAAATGATGTGATTCACTGTTAGCTGAAATACCCACTTAAATATCCAGCCACTGCCAGGATGGCCAAAATGACCAGTACACAGAGGATGGTGATGATGACCTTCTTCCTCGATGCCCACCAGTTCCCTTCTGGCTTTGTGGCAGGCATGGGCCTTCTGTAATTGCCACGTCTGGCTGCACCTTTGAGAGACAATTGAGTGAAATCAGAAGTTTGTAATGATGTATGTATAAATCTGGAAGGTTTTTTAAGGACACAGAAACTTTACCTTGCTGTCTGGAGTTTAAAGGTGTAGTGGAGTCTTCAACATTCGAGTTATTAGTCTGAATGTGAGAAGAACATCAAGAAATTATTGCCTTAATCCAACATAAGAGCCCAATTAGAGTCAGCTAAGTTCCAGTTAGTGCTTATCATTCTGCAGGATATGACAACCGACACAGAGAAGAACATTCAATTACACTGTTTAATTGATTGATTTACACCTGGCTCTATTCTGTTACATTCATTTGACTGTAAGTGAAATGGACTGCCGATATCCACACCCATATGTGGGTCTTCCCTGAACTTTCACCACAATGTTTGCAGTGCACAGTGGTTTAGAATGCCTTTGTAAGCACTTACATTTCCTTTCAGGGAAACTAAACTGCTTGAACACTTCCCAAAAGTCTGTGGTTTAGTGGATAGCCTTCCCAGTCTAGTGAAAAGCTTTCTCATAAGACTGAAGGCAATAAATCTAAAATTAGACGTTCAGCAAACACACACGGACCTGATGGTCAGATTTGAGTTTGTCTATAACAAAAAAATAATAATCACACAACCGTTTAATCAGCTTCAAAATAAATGAAATCAATCTCACTGTATCAGAGACTATAATAAAACAACACAATGTTATTATTATAACATTATTATTAGTAGTTATTATTAAATAGCAGACAGTGAGTGTGTGTGAGTGTGTGTGTGTGAGTGTGTGTGTGTGAGTGTGTGTGTGTGTGTGTGTGGTGTTTGTGAGATTTTAGTTTAATTGAGCAGATTTAGTTTGTAATTTGTAGTTTTGATCTGTACATTGTAACATATATAATAATGTGTGTGCATTATAAATATCTAAATCTGTCTGTATTCCTGATTGTATGCGTATAGTGAATGTATGAGATCTAGCACACGTTCATCTGGGACATGACATAAATCATGGGGAAGGTGGAAGGTAAAAGTGGAAGTTGATTTGACTCACTTCTATTCCAATAACAACATCTTAGAAATACAAATCCTAATGTTTATTGTTTTAATTCAAATGTGCAGGCTCCTTATTAGTAACTAGAATAATAAATACGGCGTTACAGCAGTGGAGGAGCTTTACTCCTACAAAACCCCAGCGACTTTATACAGCACTTTACATCTGAGACTCATCCCTTATTCCTCTTTTACTCTCTGGGTTGCATTTTAGTCACTTAGTTCATCATTTCCACTCTTTGTGGGTTTTGTGGGTTTTGTTACTCATCCAAAGTTCTTCAAAAAAAAAAAAAAATACAGACTTTCTCCTAATTCTAAATAATTGAGATGTTGTTTACGGTTAATATTCATATTTATTTTAAAGTTCTAAGGAAATGATTAATTCACATAATTGTTAGGACCAGTGGAATGATTTGGACTGCAGTTTGCTGTAAACATGTGAAAGAACCTGCAGGAGGATTTGCTTTGCTCTGATCTGAAGGTTTGTCTTTGTTCTCCATAGGAACACACGACTGAAACTCACTTTCAGAATGTGTTGGAGAACCTTCAAATAGGTTCTGTTATCTGATATCTTCTATCATCTGGTATCTAATCTAACCCAGTATTACCGCAGTAATAGTCATCCTTTTAAGAACGCTCTTATTTTATGAGTCACAGTGGCGTCTTTTGAGTAAATATTTCATTTCGTTGTAATAAACTCTATCATTTTCTCATCAGCCTAGTGATGTTACTATAACTGTCTGTCTGCAGCTTTATAGTTGACTTTTCACTTGTACTAACTGCCGCATTGAATCATTTGGCCTGTCTCTCAGACTCAGTCAAATATCTGTGGTTGTGTATGACAGTTAGTGACAGTTGAGTCTTCATTCTCCCGCACAGAAATAATGACAGAAAACACATCAGTACATCACACCTGATAACCAGAATCCCAAGAAAATGCTCTTTGTTGTATTTTTTATGACACATGCAATGATCTGGCGTTAACACTGATGTGACCTCCAGGCTTTAGATTGCAGGTGGAAAATGATTCTTTTTGTATTTTTCCTGTTTTAAATCCATGATTAATGGCAGTTATGGAAATGTTGCAACTGCCTACTGTAAAACCTCATGAAACTGAGGTATGACGCCCAGGTTTATATTTGAATATTATCATTTGTGTAAATGATCAGAAGGGGTTAGGGGTTCAAGCCTCAGCACCACTAAACTGTTGGGCCCCTGAGTAAGACCCCTAACCCTCTCTGCTCCATTGCTCTGCATCATGCTCGACCCCAACTTCCTGAAATTATATGTGAAAAGGATTTCACTGTGCTGTAACCTTTATATGACAGAAGTCATTTATTTTTTGTGTTTTTGTTTAATACGTGACACTAAATCACTACGGCAACGAGGTATCATTTTCTTATAATTGACTTTCTTCAGGCCAGTGAAACTCTTGACATTCCCATGTTTACTGTTTGTGGTTAGCAATAACATCTTGGTGTTAAATGTTAGTCAGAACAATGACTAATTGAGTTATGTTCTTAGAATACATTCCAGACAACTTTGACTCAAATCGTCCACCCATTTTTAATACACGCACACAAACAGGAAACAAAACAAATTTCACCTTGCTGGGACTTTTCCATATTTGTGTTTGAATTTAAAAGCCCTTATAGGATTGTTTTTGTTTAAACAGCGAGCCTTGTTTGTCTTCTTTAAGGGAAAGTAAATGTTTGCATCACCAAACCAGTTCAGAAATACAACACAAGCTTTTGGTCTTATGTTTATTGTGTTGATTAAAGGGTGCAGGCTCCTTATTAGTACCTATAATAATTTTATCCACATGTTCTTTTACATGCTGATGCTCTTCGGTTTCTAGGCTCTAATTCCTCACTGCTGCTTAAGATGACTTCATACTCATAGCGTCAAGACTGCAGTGAGGTGGCTGTTAAACACAGATCTATATATCATAAGGAGCACTAGTAGGATACAAACACCTTTCTGAAATGGCAGGATTTTCATGAACGCCTAACGTCACGATTCAATGTGATCAGGAGTGAACGCTTACTGCATTCATTTAAATATCAACAAAAATAGCCAAGTCATTCTTTCTGAGCATGAAACAAGCTCCTAAAGATGAGCAGCAGTGTGTAATCCTGCACTGACACCCAACTACCAGCAACTGGTGAAATTTGCATACGGTTTACATCCGGCCACAACAGACATCAAAATAATGAAAAACCTTCATCAAAACATGAGAGGTACTGCTGAAACTGTACAGTTAAATATATTCAATTGTAGATCATCAGATTAGATCATGAGATTAGATCTGAGATGTATGAAACATTAATTCCTTTTAGTATATACAATCCCAATATCAGTAATGAAGTGTAAGTAATGTTGTGTCCGTTTATTAGAAGCAGCTCTTTATCCTTATACACACTGTGTTTTTGCTCTGACTAGTTTGCTGGTTAATTTGATGATTTAATTTGGAGTTAATGAGGTTTGGACTGAACTCATTCACATGGCACTGATTTGCCTCAGTGGTGAATCACTGCTTTAATATTATAATCTGAGTTCGTTATGAAGTTAAACTGAGGAATAAATCACTAAACACGTTTAATTCGTGTAAACAGATCAACTGAGTTCACTGACATTCTGACTGTTGTGTTTTATTAAATCTTTATTCTGGTTTGTGGACATTAGAGACTCGTTCTGTACATGTCCAGTAAAGTTCATGTTTATGTTTGGACATGATCCTGATTGTCTCAGTCACTGTAGTATAGAATATATGAGTGGTTTGTCTTCAGTCAGTAGTCCACCTGTGTTTAGAGGCAGTCGTGGTACCAGTATTATGTTACGTGAATGATAATGAAAAATATTCCTGCAGATATAAACTTATATACAGTTTGTTGTTGTTGTTGTTTATTCTGATATTCTGCAGTATGCAGTAGTGATAAAACTCTGAAACTTCTTTCGGATCTCTGCTGATCTTTAACTACACATCACACAGGTATGTTGATGGACAGAAACTAGTGACTCACCCTCATGTTTTGGTGGCTGCGCTGAACGGCAGCACTCTGAACGCTGGAGGAATGCAGGCGTCTGGGTTAAAACTCTCTTCCCTTCTCTCTCTTTTCTTTTAAAGGTGTACATGTGCGTGTTTCCCCCTTCTTTTGTCTCTATCTGTGTTTAACCATCCCAATTTCTTCGGCACAGAAGACACCTGATATCTGATGGTCATTTGGAACTTACTTCCTTATAGGATTCAGAAAACCGAGACACTTTCTTTAACACTAATCTGATTCGAAAGCAACCCGACACCCACTCTCTCTCTCTCTCTCTCTCTCTCTCTCTCTCCGTCTTTGTCCAGGTAAGGGGTGTGGCCATGGGAGGCAATTCCTGTTGTCAAATGATCTTACCTGACAGGCAGCTCTGTCACCGACTCAGACAATGAGTCTTACATAAAGGATCTTTTGATGTTCCTCCCCGTGGTTAGGCCCAATTTACTGAAACCACAAGAGGGCCAAAAGTACAAGAACCCATACAGGGACAATGTGGGCAGCTTTGTAACATCCTGGACCTGACCAGCACCATCACCACATCTCAGATCTTACATCACTGTAAAGATGTGTATCCACTGCTCACCTCTGTCCATCACACACCTGCATTCATTCATTCATTCATTCATTATTACAGCAGGAAATGAAGGGTACTATGGCGTAATTTCAGAATAATAGGATTACGGCTGTGTTTTTCATAAATCCTGTACACTGACCACACCCACAAAAACTCACAGCCTCCACATTCTTTCAGAGACATTGACCACGCCTACAGATTATTATTATTATTATTAATAAATAATCTGTCTTCTCATAATGTTGTTATTATTGTTATTATTTGTATATAAATAGATAAGAAGATGCATGTTTTAAATAATGTACTCATTGGTCCATTTGGACAAAACATCTGGATTTTTTTCTCTGCTGTTAAATCCACTGGAAATACACGAAACCCATTTTTACTGCATTCCAGAATATCCAGTTTCCTACTAGGAACAATTCAACACACAACACGTAATAGTGTGTAACCAAACCCTTCGGCCTCACAGTCTCATTAAGTTTGATCAGGTTGTTGTGCACCTGAAGAACCGCTGATCTTTTTCCCCTTAACAACTCTTTCCTTAACAACAATTCCGAATCAGCGCTAAAATGAAATCGATTTTCGACCACATTTTCCACCAAATTTACTGACAGCGAACCCTGCAGCTCTGAATGCAGGTCATTGTTCCCACTGAAACAGAGTCAAGTGAGCAGTTTCATGACTGATAATGAAAGTACGTTTTCCTCTTGCACATGTGACCCAAAATCGAGGTCACCTACAGCTGCTCAGCCTGATCACACATGACACACACATGAATGATATCTATATAAAAACAACCTGATATATTGTGACTGAGAGACTGGTGTGGAGTTACTGAGTCTCTTTGATGGATGGTGTATATTAATTTAAAGTGTGTGTGTGTGTGTTTCCAGTGTATTTACTTTAATCTTAATATATAAAATATAACAGACTAGATTTGTTCACTTGGTTGATGGTTTTTATGGAAGAAACTTACAGCTGAGGCAGACGAAGGTTTACAGCTGAGCAGGGGAAGGTTTCGGCTCTCACTCGTGGACAGAACCAGAGCAGTGTCTCAGTGCTGGGATTCAGACACAACCTACTGATCTGTAGCTTGAAGCCTCAAACCTCACTTGTATTAATTTACTCACCTGTACAGGTGACATAACTCACACTAAAAGATAGACCTCTGATATAATTAGACATCTTTTATTATTTAATCTGTTGGGTGGTGCTGGAGTTCATCACAGCGGAGAAAAAACAACCCGAACACATCATCATTCCATCACAGGGCACACACACACACACACACACACACACACACACACACACACACACACACACACACACACACCCCTAGGAGTGATTTAATATCTCCAGTTCTCCTGACTAGATATTAGGACTAGGCACACACATTAAACACACTAGGGCAGATCAGTAGACAGCCCCTATCCACAGTGCCTAGGAGCAGTTTGGGGACTAGGTGCCTTGCTCAAGGTCACTTCAGTCGTGTCATGTCAGTTCTGGGAATTGAACCGGCAACCTTCCGGTCACAAGGCTGCTTTTATAATCACAAGCTCATTGTTATAATTATTATAATTATATTTATACAATTATAATTATATTACTATAATTATATTATTAAAATTATAGTAAATATTATGAAACATTATATTTTCATTATAAATCAACAAAACTGAAATATACTGTATAAAGCAGAAATGATTTTAAACTGTATTTAAACATTAACTTGTTTATTAATGTTTTATTTACCTGTTTAATTATTTGACATCTCAGATATTTCACTATAATCACTTCACAGTCAGAATAAATCCATGATAAAGAAATCACAGAGAGTTACAGGACAATGTCCTGTTAAAGACTTTTATATAAAGACACAAAATGGATTTAATTATAAAAATCAGGTTTTTGAAACAGAATTGTATTTAGAAATATTTAATTTTTTACTCACTCTTCTTATAGACGCTCCTGCTGATCTCCAGTTTTAAGGATTAAGTGAATATTTTGTCGTCCACGTTTGTCCCTCTGCCTTCGTTCTGTGTTATTTATTGGACATTGCTCTGTTGTAATCTGTTTGTCTTCCCTTTCTGACTCCAACCGATCGCTCCTGTTTAAATACACCTTCCCTCCCTTTCACATTACCTCAACACTTCCTCATGTTTGTCAGGTGAACACTGTATTAGTGACGGTAACCTCGAATAGAGAAAAGTGAACCCAGTCCAGACCATAATGTCCTGGAGCATGACCCCCCAAAACACTCTCACAGATCTCAGAACGGTTTCTCCTGCACACTTTATAACATAATGACACAGTACAGACCTGGACTTTATTCTTTTAATAAAACACAACCAGACCATAAATCAGAAGGTCAGTCAGTGTGATATCATCAGGACAGTCCTGTATCATCAATACTAATAAATACACAACAGTGTCAACACTACAACTGACACTACACACTAACACACACAAACACACAAAACACACACATACACACACATACACACACAAACACACAATAACACAAAATAACACACATACACACACATACACACACAAA
>JAOVVF010001615.1:0-14766 GCA_028565595.1 Duopalatinus emarginatus | reverse complement strand
TCCGTGCAGTGAAACACACACACACACACACACACACACACACACACACCAGTGAACACTAGGGGGCAGTGAACACATTTGCCCAGAGCAGGGGGGCAGCCCCAAACCACAGTGCCCGGGGAGCAGTTGGGGGGGTTAGGTGCCTTGCTCAAGGGCACCTCAGTCGTGTCTTTCCCTGGGTGGGGATCGAACCCACAACCTTCCGGTCAAGAGACCGGCTCCCTAACCACTAGGCCACGGCTACCCCTATTCAAATTATGCATTATTAAAATGCATCATAAGATTTAATTTAAAATTTAATTTTCTGTATAAATGGAATACAATTAATATATTTACCTGTTTTTAATAGTTTTAGACAACATAAAAACACAGTATACTTTATTGTGAACAGTAGCAGCATTTTCTGCCACCTGTTATGGATTCAGGTATTTAATTTTTTTTTTTTAATAAAATCACCAGCAGTTAAGCCGTGGGTTTGCGGTTATGGAGGAATCCCTGTGAACAAAAGGTATATGGTTTGATTCCTGCTACTGGCATGATGAAACTAAAATGATGCTGAGCACCCCAACTGTTCCCAGTGGTTTTAATTTACTCAAGTTAAAAAAAAAAACAACAACAGTTATTACCTTTTTTTTCAGTGTTGACTATATTACAGATAACTACTGTTTTCTTGAAAGTTTATCTGCATATTGTATCTTACAGTAACTGTGTAGTTTCTTTTAAAGAAAATGTGGTGTTGTTTTTTTTGCTGACTCAATAATGCATCATTCATTAAATAAATATTTATAAATATATTAGACACGACTGAGGTGTCCTTGAGCAAGGCACCTAACCACCCCAACCGCCCCCGGCCGGTGTGTTCACTGTACACAGTAGGCAAATAGTTCACTTTGATTTCATTTCAATAAAAAAAATCCATTTAAATGTAGTAAAGAAAGAAAGATAGAAAAAGAAAGAAAAAAAAAGAAATGAGCCTCTTGATTCATTTTAGTGCTTTTTTTACTTCCAGGATATTTACTGTTCACTCTCAGCAATTTACTACTTTGTGTCGTTAAGAGACCAAACTGTGTTAACTGGATGCTGTAAGTGCAAATACATTAATGAATCAGTTAAGGAATAGAACAGTTTCTATCCACACCATTTTTAGGAAAAACACAAGAACGTTAGCCTCATTCAGTAAATCCCAACAGACTCTGTGTGGTATGCAGACAGTAACTGTGGCTTGGTTTTTAGGTTCCCTAGATATCCAATTTACTCTTCCGCTGGGTTTGTGTGTGTGTGTGTGTGAGTGAGAGTGAGAGAGAGAGAGAGAGAGAGAGAGAGTGTCTTCTCATTTTGTGTTTGTTTTATTCCCTTGTCAACAGCTTTCCATCCGTCTTGCACCCCTCTCTCTCCACATCTCCCCTTCTCTCGCAGTCTGTCTCTCCCTCTCTCAGTCATTCCTGTCCTATCGCATCATCACCGGGGATAAAACCACAATCAGGCCATCCTGGGGTGAGTGCTAAACTGGGTGGATGGCTGTAAATCTTCCAGTTAAGGCAAGTATGGCTTTCCATGTTAGTGGACACCTCTGTTAGGGTGTTGGGGGTGGTGGTGTGTACTGATTTTAAAGTGAGAGTTTACAGTTGATGATGGAATGGATGAAGGAAAACAGGAAGTCTTAGGAAGTCTAGTTTTGCCTGACCACCATTAACGGCATGGGATTTCGGAGATCAGAGATGCTCTTTATGTTTAAGGAAGACTCCAAGTGAACAGTATTGAATGTGAGTAGAGTTTCTTTGTCACACACTAGTAAGCTTAAAAGTGTTGCTTTAAAATAGCTTTAAATTACTTCTCAATTTATACAGTATTGTCAACCTGGATGTACTTACAAACACAAATATATTTTACTGACATAACCCCCGGCCCATACATGTACTTAGGTCGGGATCAGACTACATTATTTTTAGTTAACTATGTGCACACAGAGGACCTCCGCATTTAACTCATCCATGCAGTGACACACACACGCACACACACACACCCACGAACACTAGGGGGCAGTGAACAAACTTGCCCAAAGCGGGAGGGGGGGTAGTCCCAAACCACGGTGCCAGGGGAGCAGTTGGGGGAGTTAGGCACCTTGCTCAAGGGCACCTCAGTCGTGTCTTGTCCTGTGCGGGAATTGAACCTGTGACCGGTTCCCTAACCACTAGACATTGTTTACTGTGTCAGATTAGGCAATAATGGTGTGTCTTGGTCAGGGGACTGGCAACACTACATATTTGACGACAGCCAATCATGATTCCTGTTCTTTTGACTTCATAGGTCTCCTGCTGAGGTGGGTCAAGATGTTGTCAGTCATTACTACAAAAGCACTGTGTGTGATGCTGGCAGGTTTGTATTTAGAAAAGAAAAAGAACCAATCGAATGTGATTGATATTGCTTTTTTTTATTTATTCCTGTACTTTTGAGAGTTTTAGCTAATCTGAGGAATGTTACGACTTCAACATACAACAGTCCCAGCACGTCACATCAGGCTCTGCTGCCTCTCCTTGGTCATGTGACTCTCTGCATGCACCTAAACCTTGTGTGATCATTGAGATTTTTTTAAGCCCTGTTCTCTGACCCTTATGTTGCAGCTTGTTGGATGTGTTTCCGGCTTTCTTGTTTATGTTCTGTGCTCGATTTTTGTATTCCTTGTATGTCTGTATACCCATGTCATGCACCTCATTCTGGATTCTGTACGTTTTGGGTTTGGATTTTTTTTTTTTTAAATTTGTGAGCTCTGTCACCCCTGTGACAGAGGATAGCTAACTTTTTGTTTTTAGCTTCTATAACTTTTATAGTTTCCCTCAATTCCTTTAAGTATACTAATTGGCCTATTGTGCTTGCACAAAGAGGAATGCAACCTCCACATTTAACTCATCTATACAGTAAAACACACTACTGAACACTAGGGGGCAGTGAACACACTTGCCCGGAACGGGGGCAGCCCCAAACCACAGCGTCCAGGGAGCAGTTGGGGGACATATGTGCTTTGCTCAAGGGCACCTCAGTGGTGTACTGCCTCTGGGACCTTCTGGTTATGAGACCAGTTCCCTAACCACTAGGCCACGGCTGCCCTCAATTGTTCCACCTCCTTTTTTTCCATTTTTTGCTACATATTTGCGCCTCTCTGTCCTTCTATTTGCAAAGTCAAGGAACAAGTTGTAGAAGATGCAGAACTACGCAAAAAGATCTAAAAACATTCTAACATGCTTGACTTTTGTCAAGCTGTTGTGAGGCATCCCAAATGCCACATACTGTTCTTTAGTTATCTCACACTACACAACCTGTTCCTCATTCCCTTCAGTTTTGACTTCGTCTGATCCTGGCATTATTCTACTGCATGTGATTTTCTAATATGTTTTACTTATAAGCAGCACCATTTAAAGATAATACAGCAACACTAAAAACTGTAAAACATCAGAAATACAATGTTCTTCCAACCTATATGCTGACACTTCATTATATCAGAATTCCCTTCTTTTCCAAAAGCTTCTCAAAAGTCCAATCAGGGGACTGTTTGAGGGTAAGACCTGTCCAATCTTATCACTGAAGACTGGATACCACTTTCTAGCATGTCTTTTAGGTGTGCATTGTCACATTGTGTACAAAGGGTCCAATCATTTGTTTTCGGGAGCTTGGTGTTAATCTGTCACAGAACAAAAATGAGTCGTGGGTGGAAATGACATAACGAGAATCAAAAGGTAGAGCTGAGAAACGCATTTACAAAGAGCCATTAACAGCTATGTGGGAGAAATACGTCTGTTGAAAAAATAATGAAAAAATAATAAAAATTCCGCTTTCAAGTTCATACAGTTTACCAAAATAAAGTGGAAATGTGTTTCTTTTCTCTCTCTCTTTTTTTTTAAAAAAAAACTGTGTGCCTGTAAAAATCCTTTTGAACATGAACAAATTTAACGACATACAAACAGTCAAAACAATCAATCTTTAAAAGCTTGTCCATGAAGCTTGATTTTTTTTTTTTTGTGAATCAGTGTATATCAAGACTTGGTTAAGTTTGGATAGTCATGTACTATAGCAAAAACTTTAATGAGTGAAGTGAACCATTCATTGACCATTGTGCTTGCACATACAGCTCAATTTTATCCCTTAATTTAACCCATCCGTGCAGTAAAACATATTCACTAGTGAACACAGACACACTATGCGACAGTAAACGCTCTTGCCCGGAACGATAAGCAACCCTGTCCACATATCCACCTATGCCCTGGGTGTAGTTTGAGCTTAGGTGCCGTTCTCAATGGCATGTTGGTAAGGTGGACTGAATCAATGACCTATAACTACAAGCCTATTTCTGCCCCCTATATGGCTAATACAGCTACATGAAAATATGACTAATCACTTCCATTTATGTTACAAGTGTGAACGTGTGTGTGTGTGTGTGTGTGTGTGTGTGTGTGTGTGTGTGTGTGTGTGTGCATACCTGGTGGCAGATCTCATGCACCACCACCATGGTGAGCTCCATCTGGTAGGAGAAAGAAGAGACTTCTGGATCCAGCAAAATCTTCTGCTCTACGAACACACTAAGACCCCAGTTCTCCATCGCTGCATACGGGTGTTTTGGCACAGCAAGGAGATCTATACACACACACACACATAGAAGAACAACAAAAAATAACATTAAGACCAACTGCTACACTGTGAAAGTAAGCCTAATATAGGATTTTCTCCTGTATAAGCCAGAAAACTCGGCTTCCATGCCACCTATCATGAATTGCAATAATAACGGCAAACGATTTAACCCATGAATCCAAGTCCAGGATTTCCATTAACAAGTTAAACAGATGTGATCATTACAATTGAAACCGGGATGTAGTTAGTCTTGTGTTAGAATAAAAAAAAATAAAAAATAGAGAAACCACACAGTTTAATATACTGGACCTATGAGAAGGATTAGGATTCATATACAGGAACATATGCAAAGGTCAAAACACAATCAGGTCAATCATCAACCAGATGATAATCCAAAGAGTCGTCAAGTGAACAGCCAAAGGGTCTCGATGCATTTCAAGTTAACATGTATGAACAAGCCTCAGATCTTGCGACTAGATGTCAGTGATTTAACCCCGTCAGGCTTCTATAATGATGGACTATATTTCCCAGAAACCCTGGCAGCCAAGCAAGATGGTGACGCCCAGCCATGATACTTCGCATTACATCCCACCTGTTTTCAGTTCCTAGTCATTGACTTTGTGTTTCCCACCTGTTTTGTGTTCATGATTGTGTTTAATGTGTCGTGTTGAGTTTCAGCCCCACTTTAGTTTTAGCCCCATTTTATTTGTTGTCTTCAGGGTGGAGTATAAAACACCACACTGCTGACCCTTGACTGCCTTGACCTTGTCTTTGGAACTATAGCACTGGATTTGTCTGCCTGATTTATTAAAGAAAAAATAACAATGCAGGCTCTTGCTCCACCACGCCCACTTTGCCGAGTCTCTGTGTGTGAGAACTCTAGAGAACTGGCAGTACTACTGAATTAGCTACTGTGTGCAGGTACCGTATAGTAAAAATGAGTTAAAGCTGATAGATAGCCCAAGACACACTGAAATAGGATGATGGCAGAGGAAGAGAGGCAGAATGTCTTCCAAAGACAAGATGTAAAATGAAACCCAGTTGTGCTGTTTCCATGGCAGTGAGCAATTTAGGGAGAGAGTTACTAAACAACATGCTTTTGAAAACCGGTCAATGATCAGTCAATGATGAAAGCTGAGCGCAGAGTGTTTCATTTGTTTGAAAGAAAATAGATGCTCTTCTTTGTCTCTCCATGAACCACGATGATAAAAGACCTCTCAGAATGGCTGTTCAAACTTTAGAACTGACTGTTGTGACTCCTGGGGATAACAGGGTTATCTTATCAGTGTATCAAAAGCAGAGCTGGTGAAAAGGGAAAGTATTAAAAAACTATTGCATATGCCTGGGGACACATTACACTTTCCAGTTGGGTCACTATGAGGCATGTGTGCACTGACTTCTGAGTTAACCGATTGCCGTCTGTGACTCGGGTCTGTTTCTGCTTCTGGAGTTTGGTAGGTGCAATTATTGACAGATACAGGGCAACTACCAGTAGTTTACAGGCCTTAAGAGGTCAGTCCAGATCAGACTTCTGCTGGATCCGAGTGAACAGGTTAAGGCCTGCTTAACATGTGTACAAAAGTTTTTGGATCAATGTGCATGAAATGCTAATAATACACAACCTATAATTCAGCTAATCTTATTTTTGTTCTAGGCATTTTTTTATCTGCTGTATTTTCGTATCTATTTAATTTTTTATTTTCTGTTTTATTTTGATTCCCATGTATTTGCTCACTAAGTAAAATACTTGTTTTTGAAAACCTACTTGGCAAATAAAATGATTTTGAAAATCCAAACCAGTAAAGCAGGCAATGGGCAAAATAGAATTAGACATCTGCTGACAAAAGCAGAAAAATGTTAAATGGACAGACAAAGTGCAACAAGCAAAGCAATAAATAAACCTGAAATATGAGCAAACAGAAAAAATACTTTCTTAAATTACATAACACTTACAGTATTCCATTTTACTGAACAAAACCTACAAGCTCCCTTATTAGATCATGGTGAGCTCAAACCCCAACACCACCAAGATGCCACTTTTGGACTCTTTGTTTAAAGCCTGTGACCACCTATGCCTCTAGAACATGGCTGATCCTGTGCTCTGTCCCCAGCTTACCCAAAAAAAACTGCATGTATAGCACTGAAAATTACCTAATTAAGGTTTTATTTCAGTTTGTGATTTGTTGCAGCAGAAATATGGGAAGTAAAATCTAAATCTAATTTAAGTAAAATCTAAGTGCGTCTATCACTGCATATCTTTAAGGAATTTATTGCCGTTTATTCAAAAATGTATGTTAAAGTGAGTATGAATAAGAATTTAATCAATTACAAGACCTGTAGATATTCCCCATTGTCTCCCATTGGAGGGTAGGACATAACGACTGCAAACTTTGAATATATGTAATGAAATCTACTGTCATCGATGCACTTGCGTTGCGTTGCATGCTTTCACTTTGCAATATTGGGTATGGGTGCAGGCGGTGTGTCACGAGTGAGGCAGCAAAAAAATCTGGTATCAGCAATCCTCAGTAATGAGGAGATGACAAACACATTCATAAATGCCTAAAATAATACTGGTAACAATTCAATACCGTTTAAACCATGAAGAAGTTTATTCACTGTTTGGCTGTGGAAGGATGAAAGCACTGAACCTCACAGGCCAGGCAATTCCTGTTTATCAGCCAAACGTTCATGCAGAAAGAAACCTGGCGTCCACCTCACGGGAGTAACCCCCAACAGTCCCTTCTTACAATCTTCACTCTTTCTAGTGAATGGCTGATAAACAGGAATTGTTTAATATTGCAAAAGTGAAAGCACAAAATAGTGCAAGTGTGTCAATGATGTCAGATTTCATTCCATAAATTCAGACTTTTATTCCATATATTCAGACTTTCATTCCATATTCCATATATATATATATATATATATATATATATATAAAAGAGAGAGAGAGAGAGAGAGAGAGAGAGAGAGAGAGAGAGAGCATTCAGGTATGTGTTAACATAATGCCAATGAAGAAAGACATCAGCTATTATCTTACAGAAGCAACTGTTGCTGCCCTATCTATCTGAGAAGGGTTATAAGGCCGTTTCCTAACGTCTGACTCAACCTGTATATGCTTGTGACAGCATTTCTCCAGAGGTTTTTATGCGGGTTCAGAACGACTGGATCTAGCCAAACTAACCCCATACCATTATAAAGTCACCACCAGAGTATGTACATACTCTGTGAAGGCTTTTCTCAGTAGTAACACTGATGTGCCACCTAGTGTTTTAATCATGCAGACCTACATAACCAATCGAGTATGTAAATGGCGCCACTTGCATAGCAGCTGCATACACACACACATGCATGGTGAAAATGCACCCTTAAACCTATTTGCACCCTTGAAGTTTCAGCCTTCACGGCAGTTATGTTTTTCAATCTCATACTGATCACACGCACACACACACACACACACACACACACACACACAATTTCACCCTCAATCTGCCATTCTCCATCTCTCTCTCTCACACTCGCTCTCAACTTTTAAACACAAGTTTCTATATCTCTCTGCCTCTCAGTGGGAAACGATACTGCGAATGGTAAAAAATTATTGATGAATGATTGTGAACGACTTGACTACCTGAAGAGACTTTTTTAAATACGTTCTGCCTCCACATCTTCCACCCTAGTGTGTCATACACCAAAAATAAATAAAGCACTTCACTTTTTTTTTATTTTTATACAGTTCTTCCTATGACAGAGTGTGTGGAAGATATTACCTCTGATATAGCTACAGAGCAACCCCGAGTCCTGATTCCTCCAGCTCTCCAACTGTGACCCCCCCCCCCCCTTATCTTCTTACAGTCTCATCTGATCCACCATGGACATGGACAGTCTTCAGTACACCATTAATTAGATTACAGACTTTAATTCTCTGTCTACCTGCACTTTTATTTATAATCACACTGTCTGTTTAACAACTTTAGAAACAATAGTCAACTCCCCGCTGCTTATATCTAATCTTAGTGCTGTGCATTGGAAAGTATCTGTAAAGCCTCCTGAAAATAGCACTGAGGTCCTGTCTTCTGAAACAACAGCAGCAATTAACGATGAATCAGCCAAGACAAAGTCTTCTACAGAGAAGCCTACAGCTAAGATTACAGAGGGGGAGACAGTCTCGCAGTCTAATCCTGATACTGATGGGAACTTATGAAAAGAAAGCACTTTTAGTAGTGAAAGCAACAGAATCGAATAATGAAGAAATGGAAGAGGATGAATCCTGTGATGGACTGGTGTCCCACCCAGGGTGAGCTCCAGCCGCACAGCAGATTAGGAGTCAATCCCAGGGATGCTGGCTGTGAGACAGGAACTCAGCCTGGGGTGTGACACCGTGACCAGAATAAATCGGTTACTGAAGATGAATGAATGACTGGAAAAGCATGCTGGCCTGTGTGCAATGGTGGATGTAGGGTATTGTTGATGCATTTTGACTGCAGGCTGCATATTTGACATCCCACCCCTGCAAAAAAAATTCTGGTCCAAAGGTCTGGGGTGAAATGTGGTCTATATTTTCTTTCTTTCTTTTTTTAACACTCTGCACGACACTATACTACACTTATGGACAGTGAAAGAAAGGAGAGGATGACTGTAAAGCTCCGTCCACTAAGAAACCTCAGGATCATTTTCACTCTGTAACTGTGTCCGTAATGCCATACTTAAACAGTGCATACTGGATCCAGTCCAGTAGAGTGCATGGATTGGCACATGACCTTGGACAAACTATATGTCTGTCCCTCTCTCTCTCTCTCTCTCTCTCTCTCTTAGGATGTGTCTTAGGATATTGTATATAATTTGTGGGTGTCGGAGATCCCCTATTAAAATGCTGGAGAACTTCTGGGAGAGCTGGGATGCCTGGCATATAGACTTTTGCGTGGTAAGTGCTCTCCTGGGGTCTTCTTTTGACCGTAAAGAAGGCTAAATGAGCTTTGAAAAAAACCTGAACCCTGGTCCATATTAACAGCTTGGCAAGCAGTTTAACATACTGGAGCACAGCAAGGTCGGATTATAGATTGCTTGTTCCACAACCTTTAAGACCAGGGGCTTCATTAATCAATCTTGCATATGCACGGTTTTGTGTGAAAACTATGCATATCCACGTTCCTATGCCTTGAATGGGATTTAGCAAGTTTGGCTTATGCATGTGCTTGAGATGTGCAAATATTTCACACCCCTGGTCATGTATGTGCAAAAAAAAAAGCTATAGATAAACTATGCAGATGTGCTATGCAGAGCTTCTGTGACTGTGCAGAGCTTCTATATCACTTACTGTCTGTTATACCAGTGTAAGTAAGAGAGCATGGCTTTCAGAGATGCAGACAAGTGACAAAGATGGTATTTAACTGCATAAAAGGAACGTTTTAAGCTTGATTAGGTTTATGGGATTAGATGCATTTCAAAGAGAAACTGGAAACTGGAGACCATCTACAGGCTACAACATCTCTACGCAGGTGTAATGCAGTGAGTTGAATGCAGACAAATCCAAAATGTCATTCAAAAACCAATAGCAAAAACATGCAAGGGTCAGGTGATTAGCAGTCGAAACTAGATCAGGGTCAAAACAACAGAGCACAAAGTCAAAATACCAAAAAGTCAAATCAGGCAAACAATACTTGGCTCAGAAGTGAATCACAAATAAATCCAAAAGGTCCACTAGGTTTATATATCTGAGTCCCAGGGCAGTGCAGGTGACACCAAACAGTCCAATTCGTTTGTAAGAACCCAGAGGATGGAGAACGAGTGGGTTGTGAAGAGTCTACGGCTGTGTTGTTTTGCCGTTGAAAAGTGTCGGTCATTTTGTTTTGGGAGCAAATGCTGGAATCCCTAACAATACAGATATATCAGAGATCGAGTGGCAAGTGCGAAACAGATTCTACAGAAGGTTTGTGTGCTACTACACGAGAGCTAAGTGCATCCCAGGACTTCTGAGTCACCCTGTACTTAGGGTACGTAGTCCTTAAGATAGTCTCAAAGTTCAAAAATGAGCAAAATTTCTGCAACAACTACACATCTTACGATCATTCACTTTGCTGAAACAGTAGTACATTACATTTCTGAAATCAGCAGCGGAGAAGAAAGCATGAGCAGATCATGTCATCACAAAGTTTCCAAATGTATTTGGGGAAACTGAATGGACACTTTATTAGGAACAACTGTATATTCAGGTGACTAAAGTACGATGCAGACAAATATGCAGATACAGGTCAAGTGCTTCAGTTTATGGTCATATACAACATCCAGTTTGAGAAGTAGTGTGATTTTAACAGATCTTTATAATTTTTACTGTCATCTAAACTTAAACAGTCAATAATTGTGAAAGGTTTCTCCTGTCCAGTGTGAACATTCCTGTTCCTCTTCTGACAGCAGTGAAACCTGTGAGATGCTTTTCCGCTCACCATAGTTACAAATAGTGCTTATTTGAGCTTGTCTAGTCTTCCTGTCAACTCAAACCATTCTGGTCATACTCCTCTGATGGTTTTTATCAGCAAGGTGTTACATTCTGCAGACTTTTTTTTCCTCACACCATTTTGTGTAAACTCTAGACTGCTGTGTGTGAAAATCCCAGGAGATCAGCAGTTTCTGGAAAACTCAAACCAGCCCATCTGGCAGCAAAAACGCATCCACAGAGATCACACTTTTGCTTAATTCTGATGTTTAATGTGACCGTTGCCTGCACAATGTTCTTGATCTGTATCTGCATAATTTACATGCAAGTAAAGTAAAGTGAAAGTGAACTATTTGCCTACTGTGCTTGCACACAGAGTAATGTGACCTACGCATTTAACCCATCCATGCAGTGAAACACACACACTAGTGAACACACTTGCCCGGATCAGGGGGCATCCGCGAACCACGGTGCCCAGGGAATTACCTTTTTTCATGTTATTTTTCATGGCGTCTGAACCAAGAAGACTGCTGATTTCATAATTCCATTATGCAAATGAGTACGACAGTGCATGAGCAGATGAATTTAAAATGTTTGGAATTTATTTATTTATTAATAGCCATTGTATTACAACTGTGTGATAAAAATCAATATTCCTCTTCATATTTGGATCTTATGCATAAATCTCTGGAGTGTTACAACAGAAAGGAGTTCACCTTATCACCTGGAGTTCACAAGTGTTCTTATTCGTAATTAACTTAATTCCCTATGTTCTCAGGTAGGGAGGGATGGCATGCTGTCAATTATAGCAACACTAGCCAATCATGGGCATGTGAGAAGTGGGCAGACACGCTTTCCTCCAAGTGTGTTCACCGCCTCCAGATGTTGCGTGGGCAAAGAAGATTTAAAAGAAGTGGTAGCTGGCTTGCACATGGCTCGAGAAAGCATGTGATAGTCTTTGTCCTCCCGGGTTTGTGGCTGTGGTATGATATGGAAGAGATGTCCGATGGGTGGGAACTGGACAGGTCTAAATTAGGGAGCACATCAGGAGGAAAGGCACAAAAAATGACCACTTGTTTATTACATGCCTTAATAAAACGAGCCCAAATGCCGTTGTTTAATGAAGGCTGGGTGATCTGAAAACGTACACAAGGTGAATAACTGCATCCCTCCAGAATAAAACAAGAATCTGATTCTCCAATTTCAAGAGCCAGGAGAGTTTTGGGAAATTAAATTAAACGTGTAAAAGTGAAATTCTCTCCTAGCTGTTTATCAGTGTTTTTGAGTACTATATAATATAGCTGTCTTTTCATATTAAAATTATTGTAAATAACACAGCATTAATATTTAAGAAGACAATTCATATAAAACAGTGAACAGTTCGGTATAACGGAGATAAAGCCACTTTCTTAAGCGATAGCTACATCTCACCTCTCTCTCACGCTTTTTTTGGTTAAGCCCGAGTGCACACTACAGGGCTTTGTAAATCTCAGGATCGCTGAACCTTTTGCAATACACAACTTTAATTGCTCGCAATCAGGTTTTGGTGTTGTTGAACTAATCCCCACCAAACCATGCCTGATCCTCACATCCTACTTCCTACTTCCCATGAAAAGAAATGTGAGAACTGTCTGTCAGGAAACTTCACTATTTTGTTGAAAACAAGGACAAAAGAGAAAATAAGAGAAAGTTTAGTTCTGGTTAAAATAAGTGTAGCTATTTTTATACCCTGTGCTGCCAGGAACCATGCTCTGTTGACATGCCAACACAGTGATGTCTTATAAAAGTAATATAATTATGCTAACATTTTGGTCTCATCCTTATCCTGCAACACCAAGACCCTTAAGTGCCAAAAAACCTGGCACACCAGTCCTCTTGGGGTATGGACTTCTGGAAATATTTGTGAAAATATTCACTAGGCATTGAACATTGCATTGGCCTTTTGGAAGAGGCCAAAACCATCAGGATGAATGCAGGACATGAACGAGTGTAACTCTTTAGAAAAGAAGACACACACAGTGTTCACCTGTCAGAGAGATTTGTAGATGTACCAGGGGTCCCAAGAAATGCCAGCTAAACAAACCCTATATCATTATGGAGCCACCACCAGCCTAAACTTGGTGCAAAGATATGACTGAATTTATTTTTCCCCTTCAGACTCCCATTGGCATTTTCTGAAAGGGGAAGTGAAACTATTGACCTACTGTTTGCCTACAGAGGAATTTGACCAACACATTTAATCCATCCATGCAGTGAAACACAAACTAGTGAACCCACACACTAAGGGGCAGTAAACACACTTGCCCCGAGCAGGGCCTAGCCCCTATCCACAGAGCCTGGGGTGCAGGTGAAGATTAGGTGCCTTGTTCAAGGGCACTTTAGTCTTGTGATGTTGGTTGTAGGGATCAATTCTGTTTCCTTAACCAAAAACCTATGGTTTACCATCACATCACCATCACATTACTGCAATTTTAAAGACATCGGAGCCTCTTGAACCGCTTGCAGAACAACACACACTGCAGGAACATGCAGCAAGTAATCGCCATAGGAATTTGTGGTATAAATTCTTAAATCTATCGCTCTTTTTTTTTCTCGTCAGTCTCCATCTTCATTTTATCTCTTATCTCTATGTCTTTTTTTTCATCCTCCATCTTTATCTTTCTCTTCCCCCTGTCATCATATCATTTTCAATCATCGGCTAATCACAGCTGAGGTCTGTGTGGAGGAACTTTGGGAGCTCTCAACAAATGGAGCACATAAAAGTGAACAGTCATCCACACACATCAAATGCAATTTGTCAAAGGAGAGGACCATTAGATATATATCACCACACATTGTGTAAGCTTAGGTCACCTTACACTCCTTTTCTCCTCTCCTGTTCCGGCTCGACTCTCTCTGTGAGTGGGAAACAGACAGAGACGAAAGAACAGAGGGAGGAAGGAGGGTAAGTGCCAAGTATCACACTTCTGTCCCACTGGTGACATTCTTGGGGAGTTTTTCTATTCGTTTCATTTCTTTATTATACTACATATAACCTAAATAATACAGAAATAATTATTATGCATTTGTCATCTATATATTATTCATGTCATTTCAGTAACCACTTTATCCTGTTCAGGGTCACAGTGGAAACAACAGATAAGAAGTGTGAATTCTCCCTGAATGGGACACGGACACCAGTCCACTACATATGCACTTTTCATACACTCATTCACACCTTGGGGCAATTTAACATAGACATGGCATGTTTGGGGGAAATAGAAGGAAACCAGTCACTTTTCCTTTTGAAATTAGGAAAAGCACATGTGTTAAACTGAAGTCAGAAAAACTGGTACAGACAAGCCTATGCAAAATACCTACGCTGTGAAACACAGAAATCCTACACCGCAGAATACACCAGAATTGTGAACCGATCTGAAGGAAGCATAATGTTCATTACCTACAGAATATTTACACAAGACTGTGGAGACCATGCCCCGGGGGGAACCAACCGACTATTAGACTTTTCTGGCACTGCGTGTGTTCTGGTTTATTTGTTGCATTTGTGGCCTGGCCTCCTGTATTCAGGGAATCTGCACATTTTTGATCTACACATTTTTAATCTACCTGTTTAAGACCTCCAAGAAAAAAAAATAAGAACATTACCATGGCAAAAATATGAAATCAACTACACGCAGTTTAACAGAACACATTTGTATTTGAGCAACAGTGCAAAT
>JAOVVF010001384.1:0-14781 GCA_028565595.1 Duopalatinus emarginatus | reverse complement strand
TATCAAACCAGTTGTCATCTTTATTATTTTGAGTTTGTGATCTAATTTTAGGTTTTAGTTTGGCTTTCTCTGCTGTTCTTTTAAAGATGAGGTTGAGATTTTGAGTCGCCTGATTGACTCCCTCTGCACTGTGTGTGTATGTGGTGTCCAGAAAGGTGTCTAAAAGGGACTGAATTTCTGGGCTGCTGATTGCTTTCTGGAACTCTTCTATGCTGTTTTGGGCCCATCTCTCTCTCTCTCTCTCTCTCTCTCTCTCTCTCTCTCTCTCACTCTCTCTGTGGGTGTGTGAGAGAGAGATAGACACTTTAGATACTTTATTGATTCCAGCAGAAAGTGTGTGTGTGTGTTTGTTTCAAATTTGCTTCATTGACATGACACCTGTACATTTGTATTGTGAAAGCATTACAGTAGTTAAATAAATAATGATAATCAAAGATTACTTATTTAATAGCACTTATTACTTATTAAGTATTAAATATTATTAAAATCAGAATGTACATAAAAAACAATAATAAAAAATATTAAAGTAAAGGCTTAATGTGTGTGTGTGTGTGGGGGGGGTGTCTGTGTGTGTGCGTGTGTGTGTGTGGGTCTGTGTGTGCGTGTGTGCGTGCATGTGTGTGTGTGGGTCTGTGTGTGCGTGTGTGTGTGTGTGTGTGTGTGTGTGTGTGTGTGTGTGAGAGTTTACTCACTGTCCTGGAGTGTGTGACATTCAGAAACATATCTGGCTGCAGTAAACACTGATGGTGAAGTTTCCCCCCAGTAAAACTGATAATTTCTCATAATCATCTAATGTCCCGAAATTGGTTATTTGTTTTTCAAACTGAGTAAAGTATTAATTTCGGATGACTTTTTTATTTTGGGCAGTACAGTAGGTAGTGCACCTCTGTCTCTATCTCACCTGTCTCACAGTCACCACACACTCTGTCCTCACGGGGAATCCAGGTGTTCCTGAGTCAGCCTCTCTGTGGTCACTGAGTCAGTCTCTCTCTCCCTCTCTGTTTCTTTCTCAGTCTGTGTGTGTGTGTGTGTGTGTTATTATACACACAGATGAAATTCAGAATTATAACATTGAAGATGAAAAAAGTGGTATACCCATTTTGGGGTTTTATCTCGCTTTCTCTCTCTCTCTCTCTCTCTCTCTCTCTCTCTCTGTCTCTCAGTATATGTGTGTTACTCTCTCTGTCTCAGTGTGTATGTGTGTTATTTCTCTATCTCTCTCTCTGTGTACGTCTCTGTGTTACTCTCTTTTTCTCTCTCTGTCTCTCCCTATGTATGTCTTTCTCTCTCTCTCTCTCTCTGTGAGAGTGTATATCTCTCTTTCTCTTTCTCTCATTCTCTCTCTCTGCCTCTTTCTCTATCTTTGTGTCAGTGTGTATCTCTCTCTTTCTCTCTCCCTCTCTCTCTCCCTCTCTGTGTGTCTGCTTGCCTCTCACTAACCTTTTCAGCACATGGACTCTCACATGATCTTTCTGCTGGCCCTCCTTCATTATGCTCCTGGGCAGTTCATGGCATGCACCTTAAAGGGGCAATTTGTGTAAACCAGGTGCTCTAGTGGTTATAAGAGGAAGTACAAAAACACTGCATTCTTTTACTTTTACTTTATTTATTTATACAGGAGAATTTAAAGCAACATCAAGATATGGCCTGACTCAGTTACAAACTGGTTTTCAGCATGTTCCTGTTCTGCAGGACAAAGAGAGATACAATACAAAACAAACACCAAAAGCATACAGCATAACAAAAACATTTAAACATAAAATACATTTAAAAAACACACAACATTTGTTTTCAGTAATCTCTGTGTAGAAAGCTGCAGAGCTGTAGGTGTGTCTGATGAACACTTCTTCCAGTCCTGTTTACACAACGCCACACCCCCCCACAAAACCACCCGCAGACTCTTACACATTATAAATATCACTGCGTCACTTCTGAACCTGCGATGGAGCCCTGTCTGGGATTGTTTACCCCTCCTGAACCTTACTGTTCCCAGAATAGGCTCTCCTAGCCACTAACCAGCTCTCAGTGGCTAACACCTGCCCTGTTCTGAGACATACCAAGACAGCCAACTACATCATTTCAGACTGCTACTCATGCTGCCTCACACTTGAAGTGCTATCTGGCTGCTTCTCTATGCATGAGCTCACAAACCCCGATGATTGGCTACTGACCCTGTGATTGACCGGTGAAAGAAAGTGCGCCCCTCCCAGACCACTGCATGACTCTGAGCTCCAGAGCAGCAAAGTATCTGTATATATTAAAGGTGCAGGAAGGAACTTTGTCTTCAGAACATGATTTAATGATATTCGAAGTTTCTCCTCACATCAGTCAGCTTTGAAAAAAAAATTAACTTAAACACAAACTTCAGATTGTGTAAACTACATGATGTGGACCACTAACTTGCAGCCAATCAGAGCGAAGAAGAGTCACAAAGCGTTTGCATGCATACATGTACGTAGGTGTGGTGTTTTGGTGGCAGTATTTGCATTTTATGTGTTTTCTAAACATTTAGATAGACTGAAAAGCAAAGATTTTAATGAATTTTAGTTAATTTTAATTAAATGAAACCATTCTGCTATGTTGTTCATGCTGCACTGAAATTCTCCATTACATCACTTCATGCCTTCAGTCAAAAACAAACATATGAGGTGACTGATTTCTAAGAATGAAACACTTCCTGCATGTCTGTGTCAGACATAAATTTTATCCACCATTAAAATCAATCCACACCCAACACTTATGTACTTCATTAGTCACTTAGAGAAAACATTGCACACTAAAAAAATCCTTCACTGAATTTCTCTCCCGTGAAAAACAATAAGCAGGGACTTAGACATAAACACTGATCAGAAGTGAACATAATTCCTGTCACTCTCGTCAGTGTGCTGAATTTGTGCTACAGTAAAATGTAATCATTCTCCGGTAACAGCTCCTGGGCGTGCCTGTAATGGGAAGAAGTTTCTGAAAGTGCCATAATCTATGTTAAAGGAACGCCCTTAATCATCAAGCATAACATTAATAAACCTTTAATCGCTAAGGTTGTATTAGAATCACTAATAAAACATAATAAAAATGTCATTCGGGCTACGATTAGGACATAGTGTGACCTTCAGAGAATATTTCCTAGAAGTCTAATGTTTTTCTGATGTCATGTACAGTGAGTGATAAACTTAACTAAACTCAACTGAACAATTATGTACAACACTGAACCCTAACCAATACTGAACAGAACTGAACTTAAATAAACTCTGCCGAACTATACTGAGCTCTACTGAATACTAAACAATACTGATAATACAGACCTCTTGCTCTTTTTTCTATAACGTTTCAATATACTTCGTGTGTATAAAAGAGAAAAGCAATATTCTTAAAATATTTTAAATAATAAAGTTACAATCAGGGCCTGGTTTAGCTTGTATTATTAGCATGGGCTGGTAGAAATAATAGGTGGGCAATTTGGGTTAGAGATGCAAACTAGTAGCCTCTAGATACTGTATCTGTACAGGACGTCAGTCAAATATTTATATTTATATTTCTTTTTCTCTGTCTGCCTGTCTGTCCTTCAAGTCCTTTTCATCACATACATCCATAATGTTGAGACAGTGACAGTAAAATGTGTTTCCGCTGTGCTCTTCCACTATTTGTGCAAGAATATACATGCATACATAGTGTGAAAAGTTTTATTAGTGTGCCTTAGATAGTGAGGCACAGCCTATGAGCATGCAGTATAAGTGTTTTATATAATAATAGAAATAAGTGTATTTGCATAGTATGTGTCTTTATATTATAGTTATTGAATAATGATTACAAGTATATTCATAAATATATATCAAAATAAAATAAAAAGTTTGAATATTAATTCAGCAATCAATATTTATTACAAAAAACCCTTTATACACTTTATAAAAAGCTTCACAAATTAAAAAAAGTTAAAATACATTTTACAATTTGTAATTATTTTTTCATTCTCAATAAAGCCCTTGATTGTACAAAATATATCGTGTATACAGTAGGTATAGAGGTCAAAACATATAATATAATTCATAATAAATTTATTTGTAAAATATACAAATAAAAAGGAATATTTAAATATTCTAAATATTTTAAATATTTTGTAAAATATTTAATAAATTATTATTTTATTTATCTGATATATTCATAGAATTATAATGCTGATAGTTCTTGCAGATTTTATTTCTTCTTTTTTTTATTATTATTTTTTTCTAAATTATATCAATTAAACTGGCAATTTGGCAAAAATATATAAATAGGTAACCAATAGACAGATAACAACAGTTAGTATGTTACATTAGTATACACTTATAGTCAAACACACACACACACACACACACACTACTTTGCACACTTATTTTTTTAATGCTACAATCAAAAAAATATTTTAATATACGTTACAATTTGTAACACTTCCTTAATAAATATAATCCCTAATAAATATTTTAAAAATGTTTATCATGCAAAATATATTAGCCAAAATGTCTTAAAAACCGTATAAGATCTTTAATAATTTATAATCTGAACATCTATTATGTTATAAAAACAATTATAATAACATATAACATGAATATACACTAACATTTAACTGTTGACAACAACCAGTGAGATTTCTCAGTGAGAGAAGCTCTGAAACATGGCCAAAAAACTGTGAAATAAAGAAAGGAAGAAAGAAAAAGAGAGGGAAGCAAGAGAGAGCGGGAATGGAGGAAAAGGATGAGTGTGTTATGTAATCTAGGAGGGTTAATTTAGAAGTGAGAAGAGATTTACAGTAAGTAGGTTAGTGGAGCAAGACAAGATCTTTATCTCAGGTTTGTTTACATGCCAGTGATGAAGGGAAAAGAGGAAAGACTGATTGTTTATTGTTCTTTTGGGTAGAAAAACAGAAAGTTGGGAAACCATATAATGTGATTTAGAGAGGAAAGCATCAGATTTTACAGCAGGTAAAAACAGGAGCAGTAAACCTCCATGTTTTGTGTCTTTATTACTGGAAGTTGATAGAAGAGAATTGTAATTATGTTGCATAATTATTCCATTGTTAGGTCAGAGGTGTGTTTACACTGTCAGAGTGATACAGGGTTTAGATCATCATCATTCCACAAGTGTCAGAGTATTCCATGTTTGTCTCTGGACTTCTATCTCTACTTCTCTTACTCAGTTTCTTGCTTTCGTTGTATCATAGCATATAACACACCACAGCCAGAAAAACTGGTACAGACGAGTCTATGCAAGATACATAGGCTGGTGGTGGCACCATCATAGTGTGAAGGTTGTTTAGCTGGTTTAGCTGGGACCCCTGATACATCAAAGGTCTCTGACAGGTGAGCTCATGTGTGATGAGTTACACCTGTTCATGTCATGCAAGTCACCAGATCTCAGTGTTATCAGAACACATCTGAGATGCCATCGAACGTTGGTGGTACGCCAGTCTAATACTTGGTAGGTCTCACACAGGGCATGGACTCCATGAGCTTGCAGAAATATTCTGTAAGTAATGAACACCATAGTTCCCGCAGAACGGTCCACAATTCTGTTGTATTTTTAAGGTGTTCTGTGTTCCACAGTGTGTTGTATAGTCTTGTCTGAACAAAGATGGATAAATGGACATGAAGATAGATGATGAATGGACATGAAGGATAGATGGATGATGGACATACAGAGAGATGACAGACAGACAGGCAGAAGAAGATAGAGACAGAAAGACAGAAGTAGATAGAAACAGAAGGACAGACAGACTGAAAAAGATAAGAACAGAGAGACAGACAGACAGACAGACAGAGCAAAATAGAGACCGAGAGACAGACAGAGAAAGACACAGACAGACAGACAGGCGGACAAGCAGACAGAAGATAGATACAGAGAGACAGACAGAAGAAAATGAAGACAGGGAGACAGACAGAAGATAGAGACTGACAGAAGAAAGTGAAGATAGACGAAAATAAAGACAGGCAGAATGATAGATATGTTATATGACAGATTTAGATAGACGAAAAGCAGGGGAGAGACAGGAGAGATAGACCGGAGGGTGAGTGATGACAGTAGGGAGAGAAGGTGAGTGAGAGTTTTTAGAGGAAGGGGAAGTTACAGTCAAACATAAACAGTCAGAGGGAACAGAACTAACATGGCTGAGCTACAGGAAGAAGTGAGAGAGAGAAAGAGATCTTTCAGGGGAAACAAAGTCCCGCAATGGTTCTTGGCTTCCTGTATAGGATTCTACACAGAACCTTCATGATTTATGCATGTGTGTAAGAGTGTGTTGACCAAGTGCTACAGGAACACACAATCTCCCTATGCCTCGTAGCTCTCAGCAGCAGTGAATAAAGTGCAGCTTTGCCCTCTGAGAAGATTATTTTGGGATCCAGCTCTCCTCTCCGTAATCCGCTCCCTTCCCCTTGCTCTTATCCCGATAATCCTGCGAGTCCCCTCCCCCTTCTCCTACACCGGATAATCCCTCCACCCGTCTCAGTCACGCTTTCATCTCCCTCAAGCCCTCATCTACTTCCTCCTGCATCCTCAACTCAGCCCACATCAATAAACATCTCAGCGCTACTCAATTAAAGCGAAAGTTCAGGCGGAAAACGTGTACACCAGAAATAATCCACCAGTCAGGATGCGTCCAGTGTCTGAAGCTGAGAGGCTATTATGGTGCAGAACTTCATAAAAACATCGAAAAGAAACAATTTCATTATATTTATTTGTTCTTATTAAAAGCTTATGGAATGTCATTTCATTTTCCATGCTAATGTTTAGGGGGTGTGGCTTAGAGGAGGGAATCAAAGTCAATTACAAGTAGAAAGACGTGTCCAAGATGTTGGTTCTTCTAATAAACTCTTTCCTTTTCTGTCTCTCTCTCTCCATCTGTGGAACACATTTCATCTCTTTCCTCCTCTCTTTCTCTTTCCATCTCCATTGTCCTGTCTCTCACTTCACCACTCTGCCTTCCTCTCCATCTCTCTGTCCGCCGTCCTTCTCTATCCATCTCCATATCTCTGTCTCCCTCTCCATCTCTCTCGTTCTCTCTCCATCACTATCCCTCTTTTCCTCTCATCACTCTGCCTCCCTTTTATCACTTATTTTCTCTCTCGATCTCCATCACTCTGTCACTTTCTCCATCACTCTCTCTTCCATCTCTTTTTCTATCACTGTCACTTTTATGAATTTTCCTCCCTTTCTGTCTCTTTATCTTTCTATCACTTTATCCCTCTCCCTACATCATTCACTCTCTGTCTCCAGTTCTCTCACCACTAAGGTGTCTCTCTCCTTCTGCATACATATGCGCTCATGGACAGCCATGATTGGTTAATATCTCTGAATTATAATGCTGCAGGAAATAGTTTGTGTGATCGGCTGTTATCTGTATCAAAGCACCCTGGGATAATGGAGATGATGATGGAGAGGACCTGATAATATATGCTTTATTAGACCTGTATGATGGCCTGTCCTTGTTCTTATAATAAAAGAGAAGAGTTTGTCCACATGCTTTCTGTTTTAAAGACAGTGTGGAAGGTATGTCCAGTATAACCCTGGAGGGTTAATAAAACCCACCTCATCTCTGTAAACAGAGACGGGTTTAATGTACCGTGGTTAATTACAGTCATTGCTTTTTTTTCTCCTTGAATAAGACTCTACACTCTGCTGTTGTCCTACTGCTCGCCTCGGTCAGTCCAGATGGAGAGATCTGCGTCACACAGGCATTTGTTTGAGGAAGAATAACAAGTCGAGCGCTGAGTCATTTAATCAGAGTTGCTCACGAACACCGAACAAAGGAAGCGTCACAGCCTGTTCCTCATCTGTGAACTCAAATGCCAAGAAATCAGGAGCCGCTTTCATTTGAGCTTGTTAAGAGGCGCCACACTGTTTATTCTAATAGCCTACAAACTCTCAGTCTCGGGGTGTGGCTTCTGCGCTTGTCAGTTTTCAGGAAGGGGGTGTGGCTTCAGTGCCTGTCAGTCTCCTGGAAGGAGGCGGGCTTCTGTACCTGTAAGTTTTTAGGAAGGGGGGCATGTTTTCGGTGCCTGTCAATTTCATGGAGGAGGTGTGGCTTCTGTGTTTATTAGTCCCAGTGAAGGTGTGGCTTCTGCTTTTATCAGTTTAAGTGAATGGGGTGTGGCTTATGTGCCTGCCGGTCTCAAGGAAAGGTTGTGGCTCTAAGGGTAAGCTGGGCTTATGTGCTTGTCAGTCTCAGGGAAAGGGTATGGCTTCTGTGTTTGTTAAAAGGAGACATGGCCTCTGCATCTTGGTCTCCTGAAGGTGTGGCTTCTGCTTTTTAGTGTCAGTGTAGCAGGTGTGGCTTCTGTACTTTACTTTTCTTAACTTTACTTTATCTTTTTACTCTACTGTACTTTTCTCACTGAAGTGAGTGTGACCTCTGCATCTTGGTCTCAGTGAAGGTTGTGTGCCTCATTTCCCCTGGAGGAGGCGTGGCCTCTGTGCCTTTTAAGGAAGTGTGTCCTTACAGAATATTAAATTGCACCGTCCCGAACCTTCTTTTGTATTATTTCAGATTATTGGCTGCTTTTAAATGATTTCTGTTTTTTTTACACATGAATATACGCATCATACACACTCTGGGTCGTGTTTATCAGTAATTAGAATCAATACATAAGTCACCTGCACTGTTTATGTCTCTTATTTCTTTCTCAGTCCCACTGTTTCTCTCATTTGCCTCAGTCTCTCTTTCATTCTCTTTTATTTCTTTTTCGTTCATCATTGGATGTCATGGCAACCAGTTGAGCGGTTAACCGAGCGTGCCGTCACTGCAATGATTTGACTTGAAGGTCAGACCTGAGACTGAATTAAGTTAATCAATGAAGCCTGATTAAATTGTGTATTTATATATCCACTAGAGTCAAAAGTCAAACGTCGCAGGATTCATAATCAGCTTCCTATTGGAAAAACTTGCCCTTGATCCAATATGGTAACTTTCAAGATGGCAGCCATGTTCTCTATTTTTTACCTTTTGTTTCTGAACGTATCCTTACTTTTGACTCACCCTGCATATGGTCAAATCCAGTTTCCTCCCACTTCCTGAAAAACACACAGGGTAGGTGAATTGGATATGCTAAATTGTATAAGTGAATGAATGTGTGTGTATGTGGTAACCTGTGATAAACTGGCGCCCTGTCCAGGGCGTATTCCTGCCTTGCACCCGGTGATTCTCCAGATAAACCGCGACCCTGAATGATAAAGTGAGTAAGATAATAACTGACTGACTATATGGTTTGTGGACACTTGTGGACTTTTCTAAATGTGATTATACCTCAAAATACCCCCATAGATAAAATAAAATATCGGTGTATTTTGGTGTGTGTGGAAATGAATGTTATTGTGCATTAGTGTCTGTATACATTCTCTATAGTGGTGGATGCTAATAGCATATTTATGCGTAACTGTACGCAAGAGTATCTTATATCAAGAGGAAAAATCAGTGACACAGAGCCAATTAAATGTAACTGATATTTATTTATTTATTTATTTATTTATTTATAAATCTGTGGCCATCATGACAACCAGGAGAGCAATTAACCATGGGAGCCATCACAGTAATGATTTGACTTTATAATATTAATTTATAGTGTGTCATTTGCTACTTTAACCAGTGCTTTTTGATAATACTGTCAATGGCGTTTTTTCAAATGTCAAAGAATATGCAAATTAGGGTGACCATATCACCATGGTGACATCATTTGCATCCTTTTTTGGCCTGTCTAAGCACTGGTACCAAAACAACTCAGAGAGACAGTCCAAAATGGTGGCTAGTAAATGACGGCTAGATTGCAGTATGATGACAGATGGAAATAAATCCAAAAAGAGTTTCTAATACTTAGACATCTGTTTCTGTATTTAACAGATGTTGTAATGTGGTGAGGCATGTCAGACAGGAGTATGTGTATTTGCTGGATTTTAAATCACCAGCTCTACCATATTAAAAATTTTTCACTCCGAAATGTTGTGCCAAATTTGGCAATGGAAATTGACCCTTTAAAAAAACCCATACCATTTGCTGAGCACTCACGATACAGACATAGCATTCCTAAAAGTCAACCAGTGGTTTTATGACGTTTTTTAACCTTTTCTACAATCTGGTCAATAGATAATAACGATGCTGAAAGGCCTTTTTTTGCTGGTGGGGATTAGTTGTTGTGATATGAAAGTGAACTATTTGCCTACTGTGTTTGCACACAGAGGAATGTGCCTCAAACCACAGTGATCAGGGAGCAAGGTGGCTTCTCAAGGGCACTTCGGTCGTGTTTTGCCCTGGGTGGGGATAGAACCCGCAACCTTCAAGTCAGGAGACCAGGTCTCTAACCACTAGGCCATGGCTAGATAGATAGTATATATTACTATCTGTCATTAGTGTTAGCATTAGTGTTATGTCTTCTAATAATTAGCTACATTACTCATGATGTCTATGAACATCCTCAAATAGAAAGGATGTTTGTGGGGGATGGGGGGGCAAATTGTGGTGTATGTTTTAGACTGTTGGCTTCATTGTCACATTTAATGAATGTTTCAATACTTCTGTGGAAAGATATTTACTTTCTTCTGAGGAAATACCTGTTGCACAATGAACACACACACACAAACGCACACGGAGAATCTCTGTGGTAATGCCAAAAAATACCAACCTGCACTTCATCAAACATTAAATTATCATGCGAAGTTAAATCTGGCATCAGAAAATGTAATTACTGAGGGCTTTAATTAATCGTCATTAGTTACTATATTCCTGTTTAGGACAAGCCCAGGGTTTTGAGACGCGAAGCAGCCCGGTTAAGTTTTAAACATGAGTTATAAAAGCAGGAAGTGTAATGGGGTTGTGATATAACTTCATTACAGTGATTTTCTGATGGTAGATTTAACCTAGTGCTGTCCTGCTTAAAGTTTTTATTTAATCAGTTTATTAATGTTATATTCAGGTTGAAGGTCAGAAGCCAGGAACTCACTACACTGTTTTATGCTAGTTTGTTTAATCCAGCTGCTAATGAACACAGCTAGCTACATGGTTTTTAGCAGTAGTCAGGGCAGGTGCAATGAGACAGGATGGGAAAAAAAGTCTATTTTCACTGCTCCTGAGTGGCATAACAGAAAGTGTTCATCCGGAGATCATGTGTTCAAATCCCCAGGTGATGGTGTTAGCAGTGATCAGGTGATGCTACAGCTATCAGGTGATGCTACAGCTGTCTGTAGGCAGGAGTCCAAAGAGTAGAAAAGAAGAGAAATAAAGTAGAAATGGCCATGCTCTCAAGGAAAGCAGGGGTGGCACACTAGTCCCTGTCAATCACAGCAAATCCATAAGAGCCCAAAAAATTTATCTTGTTCTCATCTGACCAAAAAATGTACTCCAAATATTTATCAGGCTTCTTTTTATGTACTTTAGCGAAGTCTAATCTTGTTTTGTGCTCGGAAGGGGTCCAATATTTTTAGCATGAACCTGGCCAGGACTACCACAGTGAATGCATAGTGCCAACAGTGAAGGCTGGAGGTGGGAGTGTGATGATATGGGCTGCATGGGTGTTGGGGAGATGACATTTATAAATGGCACAATGAACGCCTGTGTATATACCAAAATGCTGGCTGGCAAGATGACTCCCAGTCTCTAGAAGCTGGGCAGAAGAGGAATATTCCAGCAAGACAGCAATATATAGCACACAACCAAACTCACAAAAGAGTTCCTAAAGAAGAAACTATGAGAACTAGTGAGAACTATGACCTGGCCAAGTATGTCGCCTGACTTGAATCCAATAGAACACCTTTGGGGCATTTTAAAGAGAAAGGCAGAGCAACACGACCATTGTAGTGAAAAGGAGCTAAAAAATTCTCTCTGAAGAAAATCTCCAGAAGTTTTGCAATGCTGGTATCTTCCATGCCAAGGAGGATTGAGTCTGTCATCAACAATAAGGTCAACACCTAAATATCTAAAATAAATAAATAAATAAAAGATTTGAATCTCCGTAATGAAAAGTGGACTGACTTGTGCATTGAGTTCCTGGTGTGGGACCTGTATTTTTAATATAGTAAATCTAAATTGTTAGTTGTTAATTTTACAAGAGCATATACCTTATGTACTTGTATGTTTTTGTATACAATTTTGAATGATCTGACATTGAAGCAAAATTGCACAGGGGTGAACTCATTTCTGAAAGACACCGTATATAAAATGATAAAATTCCAGCATAAGCTGTCAATAACTATGTATGGGTATAAAATTTCACACTGAATATCCTATCATCAGTAAATAATTCAACGGAAAGTAATAAATACATGTGGACTACAAATACTGCCACACCCAGTCTTTATCCTGGTATATAAATCTAAACCCAAACAGCCTTTAATCATCCGATTACATGATGTAGATTAAACAAAAAAATCTGATAATTGCTTCTCACCTGATAATTGCTTCTCGCCTATAATTGCTTCTCACCAGAAAATATTCAGTTAGCAGAGAGGATCTAATGCGCCTGATCGCCTGAGGTCAATCAATGTGAGGAGTTAATCCGGACCCATTCGCTCAGGGCGAATCGCTGTTGAAAGAAATTCTCAAACTGTTGCTGCTTGAATTAACCACAACGCCGCTGTCACCTAATGTGTGCTTTCTGCAAGATTAAAGAGTAAATATGCACAGCAGACACCTCGAACCATAATGAACCCGAGCCTGGGGCAGATGCTGTAAACAGTTTAATTAGGGATCCTGTGAAAACACAGTTGTTACCCGGAGCTGAGCTCAAACTGTCAGCACAATAAATAGATCCATAATAATAATAATAATAATAATAATAATAATTATTATTATTATTATTATTATTATTATTATTATTGTTATTATTATTAGAGAGCCACATGAACACATATACAGATAATATATACAACACAACACTGGCGTTTCAGAAAAACTGGTACATCAGTCTAATACTTGGAAGGTCTCCCACCAGGCATTGGACTCCACGATACTTTCTGCAGAACGCTCCACAATTCTGTTGTATTCCGAGGATTCTGTTCTCCACTGCACATTACATAGTATCCCAGATGTGTACACTCACGTTGAGATCTGGTGACTTAGGTGTGTATGACAAACCCCCCAAACTCAAATAAGTGTTCCTCTAACCATAATTTGTCTTCTTTAGATGTGTGTGGTGGTGCATTGTCCTGTTAGAAGAGGCCAAACCTATCAAAATGAATGCAGCACATGAGCGGGTGTAATCAATCATCGCAAATCACAACTCTTACATATAACAGTAAATGGCTGATTATTTTCCTATAGTTTCATGCTTGGGTGTGTTTGTTAGGACAGTCTGTACTATACATAAAGACACACAGACGTCACCTGTAAGGGAAGTTTGTAGATGTACCAGGGGTCCCATGGAATGCCAACTACACAAAATCTATGTCATTATGAAGCCGCCACCAGTCTATTTATTTTGCATAGGCTCATCTTTACCAGTTATTCTGGCACTTCAGTGTACTGTATACTGGGCTTTTTCTGCTATGTATAAAATGTGACTTATTTGTGAGTATCTCTGACACATCACATGGCTGATTGGTCAGAAGGCACTGATTAATTTTCTATATGGCAGCTTTGTCAGTAGTGTAATATGTAGTCATTTCATATTTAATAATAATTATATAACATTATCTCTTATATATAGAAAAACATGAAACCATTAAATACACCTTAAATAATTTCCCATAAACCAGCCCACAATGATTCTGATAATAACTCTACTGGAATCACAAGAATCATATTATTCTGAGCTGAGAGGTAAGAAGATGCTCCGCCCACTTCTACATTCATAATCCGCTTACAGGAAAAAACACAGTCCTGCTGTAATGTAAAGTATCTGAAGTAGGTTGTTACAGGAAACACTGCTGATGTTTTACACTGTCATGTAGGACACTCCAGATTACAAAACCGCTCTAGTTACAAAACAAATCACAATTCACTAGTGAGGTCTTAGAAATCTGACTTTATTTACTTCTGCGAATGTTAAAGTGATTCCTTACACCAGGAATTTCCAAACCTTAGTTTGTTTAACTGTAATAAAAATATAATAATAATAATAATAATAATAATAATAATAAAATACAACAAATTAAATAATGGATACTAGAGGCTAGTGCCCATGAAAAACAGGCTAAGATTCTTTAGGTGCCCAACCAGAAGCTGGTGTCTGGCTGTGCATCATGTCTGCAGCAAGTTGTAACAGTAAATTGGTGCTCTACTTAGTACTAAAGGCACTTGTAAAGAAGGAGCCGAATAATTCTGAAAGTGCAATCATCATTAAAAGTGGAATTCTGTCTTAAATTTGGAGAAACCACTTATGTAGGTTGTGTTGAGATATTTACATTGACCTTTTTTGCCTGGTTTTATTGCCAACAGCTAAAAGTTTGTACATTTAGCTTATAACATTTTGCTAAAAAATACAGACAGACAGACATATAGACAGACATACCTACAGACAGATAGATAGATAGATAGATAGATAGATAGACAGACAGATAGATATATTGACGGACGGACGGACGGACAGACAGACAGACAGATAGATATTTTTTTTTACAAACAAGCTGTTAAATATTATTTCAATATTGGACTTAATTCTTTGCCTAGAAAAGTTTCTATACTTAGCTATAATTTATGTTCCTGCTTTAACTTTGATTTACCATTATAAGTCTATTTACTAGAACCAGAGTAATCTATCTATCTATCTATCTATCTATCTATCTATCTATCTATCTATCTAGCTAGCTAACTAGCTAGCTACATTTACA
>JAOVVF010001356.1:0-14785 GCA_028565595.1 Duopalatinus emarginatus | reverse complement strand
TTGAAGCACAAAGAGCTCTAGGTGTGCGCCTGGCCTTAACCATTGCCATCAGGTAGGAGGGGGCTGGACCATTTTTGTCTTTGTAGGCCAGCATTAGGGTTTTGAACTCACCGAGAATCCAGGTGCGAGGTCGGAATACCCCCTGGACAGAGTATCAGTCCATCACAGGACCCCAAACACACACTTTGTTCACTCACACACTCACAACACGTCCACCTACCATGTGTCTTTTTCAGAAGGTAGGAGATGACCAGATCCAGGATCGAACCCACAACCCGGATCTCCAGAACTCTGGAGTACACACACTAGTTGTGGTCTCAGTGGGAAACTATAGGGTCTGTCTCAGATCTTAGTACGCTGCCTTGCTGAGAGGGTTCTAACTGACATTAAACCTTAGAAGGCAGAATATTGAGACACTCCATTTAAATAGGAAGTCACCTAGGGGCAGCCGTGGCCTAGTGGTTAGGGAACCGGTCTCGTGACTGGAAGGTCGTGGGTTCGCTCCCCGCCCAAGACAAGACACGACTGAGGTGCCCTTGAGCAAGGCACCTAACTCCCCTACTGCTCCCCAGGCGCCGTGGTTTGGGGCTGCCCCCGCTCCGGGCAAGTGTGTGTTCGCTGCCCCCTAGTGTTCACTGGTGTGTGCGTGTTTCACTGCACGGATGGGTTAAATGCGGAGGTCACATTCCTCTGTGTGTACACACAGTAGGTAAATAGTTCACTTTCTTCTTCTTTCTTCTTTTCTAGTATGCTAACAGAGATAGCTTCAGGCCATTCAAACCAACGAGCTGGTGACAACAAGCCGCAAGCATGCCGGATAAGATGCATCAGATGCATGTGCGTTCATTCGTGTTCCAGTCCTGACGTTGGTGTGCAACCCAGTTATGTTCATCAGTTCTGTATTAAGAGCTCCATTAGTCTATTTATTCCCGGTTGTTATTCAATGCTTCAGGACTTATTGTGCATTTCTGTATTGTCAAGTTTAGAGCCTCGCTTTCCGGTGTTACTCATTCTAGTTCAACTTCCTGTTTTTTTTCCTTTCCTGTTTGCCTGATTATGGTGGTACAGTGATGTAGTGTTTAACATTGACGATCCGGGTTCAACATGTGTGGAGTTTACATGTTCTCCTCGCACTTGTGTGGGTTTCCTCTGGGTACTCTGGTCTCCTCCCACAGTCCAAAGACATGCATGTTAGGTTGATCTGTCTCTCTAATTTGCCCGAAGGTGTGAGTGTGTGTCCGCTGACAAGAGATTGGGATGCACAGTCAGATCAGTATCTACTAATCCCATAGAGCACCATGAGTACAGTGAACGCCTGAACGCCAAGCGATGATGGCAATGTATGTACTGTATGTATGTTTCTGATTTCTGATTGATCTCAGTTTAATGCTGTCTGTCCGAGTCTTTATGATCTTCAGATTGGCCCCCAATATTCCATACACTGAATCTGCACACTTCAGTCACTACACCAAGGGGCCTGTGTCAAAACCTAGTGAGCTCTCTGCATAGGTGCCTCAAAATGAGATATTGAAATATTTATTCTGACCGTTTATTCTGACTGGATATTGGGAAAGCTGTGTGTGCTGCCTCAGCTGCAGAGGCTGGGTTTTTACTCAGTTGATGATGGTACAGAAAACCATCCAACACATCGCTCAAAAATTATACGAGTACAGCATTTGTTTGACATCATTTCTCATCATTCCTCTTCCAAATCAGTCAGTAAGCAGTCATGTCCTGTGGATGGGATTGGAGTCGTCTTGAAAAAAAAAATCACTCGCATCAGGATCTGAAAAGGAGAAAAATGATCATTCAGAAGTAATGATTTGCACTAATGCCTCCCTCTATGGCACAACCAGACCGTTCCAGCAAAATAAACAAAAAGCTTCCTATGCTATAACCTAGCCACCTGTCATATGTATGAAAAGAAAGACGTAATTTCACAGGCATGTCTTTCCACATGGAGGAATAGAGCGGCAAGCATCCTACAGCAAACCAGAGACCAGATTGGAGACTCAGCAAGTTCCAAGACAGAAGGCACCAAAGTCAAGAAGAATGACAGAGCACAAGCTCAGAGCCAGGAAAAGACAAACTGGTGTCCTAGTCACAAAAAAAAGGAAAGAAAGTTAAAAAAAACAAAAAAAAAAACAATGAAAAATACTACTACTAATAATAATAAGAAGAAGAAGAAGGAGAAGAAGAATAAGAAAAGAAAGAAAGAAAGAAAGAAAGAAAGAAAGAAAGAAAGAAGCATGATGTGATAATTTAAAAAAAGAACAAGGAAAAATGCTACTTATAATAATAATAATAAAAATAATAATAGGAAGAAGAAGAAGAAGAAGAAGAAGAAGAAAAATGAAAAGAAGAAAGAAAGAAAGAAAGAAAGAAAGAAAGAAAGAAGCATGATGTGATAATTTAAAAAAAGAACAAGGAAAAATGCTACTTATAATAATAATAAAAATAATAATAGGAAGAAGAAGAAGAAGAAGAAAAATGAAAAGAAGAATAAAAGAAAGAAAGAAAGAAAGAAAGAAAGAAAGAAAGAAAGAAAGAAAGAAAGAAAGGAAAAAAGAAGCATGGTGTAATCATTAAAAAAAGAACAAGGAAGAAAACTACTACTTATAAAAATAAGAAGAAGAAGAAGAAGGAGAAGAAGAATAAAAGAATAAGAAAAAAGGAAGAAAGAATGGTGTGATTATTAAAAAAAAGAACAAGGAAAAATACTACTACTTATATTATTATTATTATTATTATTATTATTATTATTAAGAACAAGAAGAAAAGAGAAGAAAAGAAATGGTGTGATCATTTAAAAAAAAAAAAAGTGACCATATATGTCTTTCCATTTCCGTTCCCTTTGAAGCCATCCAGATGCAAATGACAAATTCCTGAAGAATAGTTTCCGACTACCAGTTATATGACCACATCGACTGTTTATTCCTGTGAATCCATCAAATCCATGACACTCTCCAAGTCAGCCCACGTCAGCAGTGGGGGAGCAGAATGCCTGGCAGGTTTTAATCTCCGAGGCAACACTCAATGACAAGAGGTATCTTTTCAAGCCATGCTGCATCTCATTCAGATGAGAGAGAGGAGGGGGTGGGTGGTGGTGGTGGTGGTGAGGGAATAACAATAACACAAGGAAAGAAGGACAAGAGATATAGACCTAAACAGGGTGGCTGGAAACAACATGCCCAAGGTTTTTTATTTCAAGTGCTTTATGCAGCAACATTAAGTACATTACGGTGAGTCAGAAAGAGAAACAGTGATAATAAACCTTCAATTAAATCATTCTGTCTGCTCTTTAATAACTGGAATAAAGCTCCAGAATGCTTAATCTGTACACTGAAGAGAGAAAAAAAATGGTATACCAGTTTAATACTTGGCCATGGACTCCACAAGCTTCCAAATGTGTTCCATAACATTACGATCTGGTGTCTTAGGTGTGAATGGCAGTGTTCCACTAACCATAATTTGGTGTCTCTAGACGTGTGTGGTGGCACATTGTCCTGTTAGAAGAGGTCGAACCCGTCAGAATAAATGCAGGACATGGACTGGTGTAACTCATCAGAAAGGAGACACACAAAGTGTGTCAGATATGTTTGTAGATGTACCAGGGGTCCCATGGAATGGCAGCTAAACAAACACCATACTATAATAGAGCCACCTCCGGTCTGTACCAGTTTTCCTGGTACTTTACTGTATAGTGCGCTGGACACATATGGCTTATGCTGAAGCCCAGTCCGTTGGAATCCAACTGAACATTGCCTTATATACATGTGAGTACGCTGATGTATATATATAAAATATAAACAAGACACTTTTGGTTTTACTCCCATTTTTCATAAGATGAACTTTTTCTATGTGGCTCGAGTGGCTCATGGTGGCGATGGATCTCATCACGGTATCTCTGTCCTTTCAAAATGCCATCAATAAAATGCCCTTGTGTTTGTTGTCCGTTACGCCTGCCCATACCACAACCCCACCTCCACCATGGGCCACTCGATTCACAATGTTGACATTCAGAACGAGGCCCTCTGGTGGGCATTCCTGCAGCCAGCATGCCAGTTGCACGCTCCCTCAAAACTTGTGACATCTGTGGCATTGTGCTGTTATAAAACTGCACATTTTAGAGAGGTCTTTTATTGTGGCCAGCCTGAGGCTCACCTGTGCAATAATCATGCTGTTTATTCAGCATGTTGATCTGCCACATCTGTAAGGTGGATGGATTTTCTCGGCAAAGGAGAAGTGCTCACTAACACTGATTTAGACAAATTTGTGAACAAAATTTGAGAGAAAAAGTCATAGATCTCTGAATTCATCTCAAGAAAAATGAGGAAAAACAAAAAATGTTGTTGAATTTATATTTTTGTTCAGTATAAAATACAAATACAGATGTGCACAGATGTAAAATAAAATTGTAATTGGCTTTTACATATATTCAAAGGTCACAGGATAAACTTAAGAGATGACAAGAGGCCTTGAGAGGGTTCAGACTCAATAGAGAATCAATACTCATTTTGGCAACACCAGACTAAATGGCAATTATGAGTAATCCCTTCCAAAACTGGGTGCTATATATATATATATATATATAAAAAAAAAAAAAAAATGTAAATGTAAATGTGTTTCCAAAAATTTACGCTTGCCAATACCTAATCATTTGGAGGCGTGATACAAATTTAGGAATGCTTCAAGTCATCATTACGCCTCACAAGCTGCCTCACAAGCACCTCTGATCTGGTAGCCCACTAAAATGTGTAATCAGAGTTTGCCTAAGCAGAACCGAAATGCTTCCAGTGTGGAAACGGATCAGCCTGCGAAGCCAAAAAATTTGGCAGGAAGTGCTGCTTCCAAGAGGTCAGAGAGGGGCAGTGAACTCTGGGAAAAGTGGAAACCCACAGCTTCATGCACATGATTAAAAGATGAAATGAGGCGTAAAATCATGTTCCTGGAAGAGCTCCACTTCTACTGAGTGTTTCCATGGAGCTGCTCCCTAAATTCAGAGCATGTTTACGCCAAGCTCCTACCCATGATATCTGGTTAGCAGAGCCTTCATCTGCTCAAACAGGACCATTCTCTGCATGCCACTGACACTCGCTGTATCTCTTGGACTGAAACCAGATGACGAAAGAGGCTTGAGTGGGAGTAAACAAGGTGGGAATGCCTTTTCACATGTAATATATGGGCAAGAGAAACGTCTGTTATGTCAGTTAACATATAATGATCGATCACTAACCTAGATCATTAAGGTTGATCACTTACTCGTATCACAGACATGACTGGAAACAGATTATCCCAAGCAGAAGGGCACAGTATGCTTCCCCGGCTAAACCAATTCAAAGGCTTATAGTTAGATTTACATTTTACATTTATGGCATTTGGCTGACGCTCTTATCCAGAGCGACTTACAAGGTTATTGGTATTACAGGTAGGCCAACGTAGTGTTAGGAGTCTTGCCCAAGGACCCTTATTGGTGTAGCACAGACTGGCTTCCCAGATCAGGACTCGAACCCAGGTCTCGCACATGGGAACCCAATGATGGTACCACTGTACCACACCAACGTCTTTACAGATTCGGTTTTGTAGGCAAGTATCAAGATTATAAATCTGATCATGTAAGTCAGTAAAACTGCCGGCCTTGACACGTTAGTTTGCCCTAGACTTTCTTTATTGCTAAGCTTTGTTATGTCTCCACTTGGTAGTGATGCTGGTGGTACATCTGATAAGGATCCTTAAGAACCAGCTTGACACTATATGTTGAACAGTATGTGGACAAACTAGATCAAGGTCGTAGAATTAGCATGGACGGAAGTGACGTGTCCCCACCTATATCCGATTATCCATTATTGAATTGTCCCAATCAATATTTTGATCCCTTCCAAATCTATCAACATCTTATTGCAGAAAGGGTTAAATCCCATTCTCTACTCAAGTCCCATCTCCCCGTAATACATACCTCTGGTGTGTGATTGTCTTTCCCAGCTGTCATCTGAGACTCTGCAGCTATGTTTGGTTGCAAGCGGAGCCAAAACTGGAAAGAAAACTTTCCAGTCAAATGCAAGACTGGACTTACGCGGGGTCCTGGTGTAATTCTCTCTTTTACGTGGGGTCCTCTGTGATCTTATTCCTGCCATCTGTGTTTTTCTCAGCCGTCCTCAGAGAAAACGACAGGCAGATTGACCTCCTGGTTTTGAGGAACTCCACGGCCGTCTGATTATTTTATTCCCATTCCCGGACGCACATCTCTGAGTTTATACGGACAGATGCAAATTTTAGGCAACTGCTACACACTGTTAGACACCGAGCATGCGTTTCCATAAAGAACGCGACATCATGTGACCGAGAAATCACGGATTTGATCAAAAATCCATAAAATCCGCCAATGTCAAGACCATATCTATGCCCTTTGATCTAGATAATCACTATATGCTGTAGTAGTACAATTTCCTTCATTGGAAATAAAAATGTGCCAAAAATCAAATCTAAAATGTAATGAAAAGCCTTCCCAGAAGAGTGGGCGTTATTATAATAGCAAAATCTGGATTTTTTTTAAGTTACATATAGGCATGACGGCTAGGTGTCCAAAAACCTTTAGCCGTATATAGTAGTAGTTAAGTATAGGTACAGTTCAATATATTACTGAAGACTCGGCCACTACTTAGTGTGCTAGGCACATACGGCCTACACCAAGACTCAGCTTTTTGGGCAGACTTGGGCAGGCTTTTAAATTCTGGATCAGATGAAAGAACCAAAAGCTGCAAAAGGTCAAGACACAAGATGACAAACAACCTAACAAGAACTATTATATATCATTGTTTAGTCCTTAGAGTGAGGTGTTCCAGGCATGTCCAACTGGGAGGAGACCCGGGGAAGACCAAGGACATGCTGAAGAGATTATGTCTCTCAGTTGGCTGAAAATGTCTCATTGTTCTCCTGGAAGAGTTAAAAGAGGTGATTAGGGAGAGACCTTTGCAACCCAGACCCCAGAAAAGCAGATGATGGATAGATAATGGATGGATGGATGGATGGATGGATGGATGGATGGATGGATGGATGGATGGATGGATGGATGTTTACTCATGTATTGTCATGTCACAGTCATCAGTCTGGTGCTTTCTGGAGGTCTGAACAAACCCATCCCTATCTTACAGGTAGAACATGTCAAAGTCCACAACATCTCTAACCTGATCTCAGGACTGGAACCAGAAGTCTGCAGTGTTGATGCATCAGGAATCAATCTCACATGTAGAAGCAAGACCACTGAACTGAGGATATCTATCTTAATGCTACAAATACAGGCGCGAAACATCACGATTCCTCTTAAAGCCTGAACACGATCAAAGTAAGAGTTGGCAGCATTTACATTTTTAATGATCCGCTCTCATCGTGAGAAGTAATTCAGACTCGGAACAGAACATCAGCTGTGACTCTACTATGTCTGCCTAGTTAAAAGAGAAAAGCTCAAGTCTCAATATCCCATATGCAAACACATCCTATTTTATTCATTCCTCCGTCTTCCATGTCTCACCACAGTTAATCAGGTTAAAAGTTTTCATTGCTCATTTTCAGCTGAACTCAAATCCTCCAAACTAAATTAAACTCAAAACTCAACACAATTTGAGTTTCATTTCCAGAGACTGAGATGCAGGAGTTTGGAGGATTTCTCTGTATAACCATGAAGTCAGATTTCTCCACAGGTTTCCCTCAGTGGCTTTCCCTTAGTAAGTGAAGGGCAAATCCTATCCTTACAGAATATTCCTTTATTCATTTATCAAGGTAGTGTTTATCCTGGTTAGGGACACAGTGGATCTAAACTGAAGTAGTAGAAAAACTAGTACACCAGTCTAATACATGGTAGGTGCCCCACGGACATGACCCTCACGAGTTCACAGAAATATTCTGTAGGCAATGAAGAACAAGATATTTCCTGCAGTGAGGTCAACAATTCGGTTGGATTCCGAGGTGTAGGATTTCTGTGTTCCACAGTGTGTTGCATGGCATCCCATTGAGATCTGTTGGAAACATTAAACTCAGATGAAAGTGAAAGTGAAAGTGAACTATTTTGCCTTACTGTGTTTGCACACAGAAGGAGCGTGACTGACACATTTAACCCATCTGTGCAGTGAAACACACACCAGTGAACACTAGGGGGCAGTGAACACACTTGCCCAGAGCGGGGGCAAGGCAGCCCCAAACTACGGCGCCCAGGGAGCAGTTAGGGGAGTTATGTGCCTTGCTCAAGGGCACCTCAGTCGTGTCTTGCCCTGGGTGGGGATCGAACCCGTGACCTTCCGGTCACAATGACATGAGTGTTCCTCTAATGTTCTTTAGATTTGTACGGTGGCACACTTTCCTGCTGGAAGAGGCCAAACCTATCAGAATAAACACAGTACATTTACATTTACGGCATTTGGCAGATGCTCTTATCCAGAGCGACTTACAAGGTTACTACTACTACAGGTAGGCCAGTGTAGTGTTAGGAGTCTTGCCCAAGGACCCTTATTGGTGTAGCACAGACTGGCTGCCCAGATCGGGAATCGAACCCAGGTTTCTCACGAGAGCCAATGATATTACCACTGTACCACACCAAGGACAAGGACGGGTGATCCGATGTCTGATCTCATTAACTCCACACAGTCTTTAGACATTTTAGTCAGCACTATACAGTAGCCACAAATGACATAGGCTGGTGCATTGGTAAGGCTCTAAACCTTGCTAACCTCAGCTCACGAATCAGTAAGATGGACGGACTTACACTCTTCGTCAAATCCAACAAGGACTCCTTTGCAATCTTCTTGCAATTCCTGAAACCCATACTATCAGATCTAACTCTGAATATCTTGGAGTGTTTCCTGGCTATAATAAGTAGACCGCCAGACAGAGCTAAAAGGGAAATCTAAAGGTGATGAAGTACAGATGCATCATAAAGGACCGCTCACACCACAGATATAGCCTGTTCCCTCTTGTAGGTACTACAGTCTAACCAGGACAAAAAACTTCCAGGAACTTTCTGCACCTCGGAATAAAACCCGAACTACGGACCATTCTGCAGGAGGTATTATGTTTATTGCCTACTAAATATTACCACATGCCCCATAGAGAACCCACCATGTATTAGACAGGCAAATGTTTATCTGGCACATCAGTGAATATTGAGATTTGATGACAAAGGTGAGAATGGTGTCCCTAGACCTGTGCGATGGCACATTGTCCTGTTGGAAGAAGACAAACCCATCAGAATGAATGCAGGACATGATTGTGTGTAACTTGTCAGAAAGGACGTGCACATATCGTTCACCGGTCAGAGACGTTTGTAGACGTAAACAAACCCTACACCACCTTGGAGCCACCACCAGCCTATGGACTTTACATAGACTTCAGTAAAGTGAAGTGAAAGTGAACTTTGCCTACTGTGCTTGCACACTGAGGAATGTGACCTCTGCATGTAATCCATCTATGCAGTGAAACACACACCAGTGAACACTAGGGAGCAGTGACACAAATGCCTGGGGAGCAGTTGGGGCAGTTAGGTGCCTTGCTCAAGTCATGTCTTGCCCTGTGCAGGGGTCGAACCAGGGACCTTCCAGCTACAAAACGGGTTCCATTACCACCAGGCCACAGCTGCCCCCAGTAACCCCAGTGTCTGTCCAGTGCTGTAGTGCAATGTTAATACATCTATGTGGTAGGTGAACAGGATATTTTATTGATGTTGAGTTAAATACAAAGTTTGGCCAAATTAAAACCAACGTCGTTTTAGTTCGACATGATTTATTTTTTTTAAATATTAATTATCATCAGTGTTCGAGATGATATTATTATTAGAAATAATTAGAACTGCCAGTACGTGTGTATTTACTTGCTAATTATAAAGATATTATGAAGGCGGTGTAGTGGGATGGTTCCTCAGCACACACACACAGACCTGTCCTTAACGTTCTTGCATGTCTAATACTTCTGCAGAGCTATTATGTACAAGAAAGCGTGTGCTTTTTTAAAAACTGTTGAAGCCAAACAATAAATGGTATATATTTCTTTTCAGGAACACATACGCAATGTGGATACACAAGGTCAGAGCTATACTACAATTCACCATATGGTAAAGGCATATAAGCTGATATTTCTCCGTAGTGATGCTAGAATCCCATCTGTTCGCCCCCAGAAAGAAAATTGCAGTCAATGTCTTCGGTGTCTAGAATGATGTTGCTGACATTAGACTTGATGTAACAGCCTGAAGACAGATCCTACGTCTTTATTTGGGCTCGGATTCATTTTAAATGGGGAGGTAATGCGAACGATTTCTTCCCGTTCTTCAGTGTTGGCAGAGGGTGAGTGCACATGGCTTAAAAGATTACACTCTCTTTTAACCTCCCAGAAAATGACCAGCAGAAATATCCCCAGGTAATACGTCGATTATATCCATTACATCCTGCAGCAAACCGCACGTTATATTCAGAATAAACCCAGGAAGCACTTCATCCTTTTTTTTTTATATAAAAACTAAAACAGAATGGCTTGTGTGATGAACATGTGGATATATTTGAACAGGATGAACATGAACATGGAAATTTATACAGATCGTACAGATACCTACTACAGGAAGTCACTACTGTCTTTATCTCCTACAATATACACCAGTCTAATACTTGTCCATACTCCATGAGCTCGCAGAAATATCAGGCTGTGAACACCATACTTCCTGCAGAAGGGTCCACAAGTCTAAGATCTGGTTACTTCGGATGGAATGACAAAACCCCAAACTTAGATGAGTGTTCCTCTAACCATAATTTGGTGTCTCCAGACATGTGTGGTGGTGCAATGTCCTGTTAGAAGAGGTCAAACCCATCAGAATGAATGCAGGACATTAATGACACAGAAAGTCCCCAGTTAGAGAACTGCATGGGACTGTTTTTTTTTTTAATCCCACTACTGCCCGCTCCCGCCGAATTTCTGACCGTTACCGCCCACGACCGTAACGTGCACAACGTGTCCACCCAATCCCGCGATGTGTATGTCCACTCCCGCCCACAACCCGCAAAGCTATAAGAATTATTCTCACACGTTGATAGAGATGCACTGATTTTGTCTTTTCCATCCCGCAGGAGAAAACATAATATAGGATATTAATAAAGAGATTCTTGGGATTTGTTTGTTTCGTTTTCCTGACCTGCAGCTTTTGACGCACTTGTCAGGAATAGCGCTCCTATTTCATTATTTTCATGTAGATTTTAAATGAAATAAAAGTAGTTTTATATTCTATTCTCATTCTCTGTATTTTATTTACTTGAAATTACCTTTAGGCTATGGTCTAGAATCCTGCAGTGTTTTGTTTTAGCCGCCCGTTCCCGCGAGATTTACGTCGGGTCCCGCGGGACCCAGGAGGACCCGATCCCAGTGCAGACCTCTACCCCCAATGCCTTAGCGTTAATATTTCCCCAGGCACAAAGCGAGCTCAGTGAAGACCTGGTTCGAATTAGAAGACCTTGAGAAGTGTCCACAATGGAGATCTGACCTCAACCCTGCTGAACACTTTTAGGATGAATTGTAACACCGACTGCTTCTCAGACATCAGGGTCTGATCTCAGTGTCTCAAGCTTTTGAGGCTGGATGATCACAAATCCCTATAATTATACTACAGAATCTGGTGAAAAGCCTCGCCAGAAGAGTGGAGCTTATTATAACATATGGGTTTGGTGAGCAGGTGTGTACATTGTATACATTTGGCCATATAATGTATGTCTGGAATTATTTACGTTATCCACGTAGTACATTAAACAGTGAGTAAATATAAAAGGGAATTCCTAGATGACTAGATGTAGTCGTCTGTACAAGTTTATGCAGAATCACAGCAGCGCTATGCAGGTAGCATTGAAACTGTGTTAATGCTCTGGAGGCTGAGCGCTTTTCAGACACTCTGATGTCTTGAATTAATTTTTTTACTAATTACAACCATTTCAAATGATTTTTTCTCAAAGTGTTACACGTGCTTTTGTTCAGCACAAGCTCAGCAACAACAATGTTGAACCAGTAAGAGTGTCATACATCTATATTGTAATTAAATTTGCTATAAACTTAGATTTTTTCTAAAAAACAAATTATCAAAAGTGCTGATATATTGTGAAAAAACAAACAATAAACATTTCTGGATGAATAAATTTCATGGATAAATGCTCAGCATTAGTAACTCACTTTTGCACCAGTGGTTTATAATAGGGGTTCGAATCTCTTGAGTGTCTGGAGATTCAATTTTATTCCAATTTTTAGGGACACAATTTGATTCAGAATCGAATTTCAGTGCAGGAACAATTTTTCTATTCATAGAAAAAATATAGAACATTTATTTAAACAATATTTTATGGTTCTTACTGCATCAAATATTTTTTTAATTATTTTTTAATTATACCAAAAATGGGATTGTGGTAAAATTCTGTAATTTAAATGTCCAGTATTAGGTTAGTTTAGCTGTCTGGCTTTTTCTTAAATAAAATTTTTTAAAAAAATCTATCAATGAACAAATAACTCAAATTACATTAATACAAAAGTAAACATAGTCTTTAGTCTACCACAGTGCATTAACCTTTAACTGAAAATAATATAAAGTCATAGTGCATTACTGCATTTATATTTATCATTTTGTCGGAATGGAGTCCGCTAGCAAGGAATCTGATAGCTAGCTTACTGTATGGTGGCCTAGTCGCAAATAAAAGGGTGTAAACATGGTTGTACATTAGTGTACATTACTGTCAGTGTGTCCTGGATGAATGCTGGATCTTTTTGAGACACTGATAAGGCACATCATGTCATTCAGCCTTGTACAACGTGGTACAATTTTGTCTTCTGATGAAATCCGGCTGTTCCAAATCAACCGCTTGGAAATCGTTCATCATAGGATCTTCTATCTTCTACGGTAGCCGAGTGGACACGTAATGCGATATGCAGTATGCTTAAGAGTAGAAGCGGCAAAAAATAAAACTTAAACAATAAAACTTAAAATTAATTCCTGGGCATTTTGGATCATTCAGAATCACCAGGAATAGGAATCGCGATTCTTTAAAAAAAGAAATTGTTTTTTTTTTTTTCAGCACCCCTAGTTTATAACATTATGCGGAAATATCGGCAATGTCACAAATGGTGCAAAACCACAATAAACTGTTAAAACCTTCTCATGCATTGTGTGTTTTTAATCAGTATAACACGTATTTAACAATTCAGCATCACTACTGAGTGAAAAGTCCTGCTTTTTCTCCCCTGCTTTGTGTGCACCACTTTTTTTTTTTTTTTTTTTTTTAACAGATCACATCCTGCACTACATTAAATAATGGCTCAGCAACAAATTTCGACATGCTCTCTCTCGTATTCTGGGTATGTCTTAATTAACTGGGGAGCTAGCCAAAAGTGTAGCGTTTAATCCTTTAAAAAGAGATTCTCTCCTCTCAGATTCACTCAGCTGAGCAGTGCTCATCTTCTTAAATAAGGTCACGAAGGAGGAAAATAAGATGGATGTCTTTCTCACAGACAAGCCCATTATGTCTCACTATATCTCAATTACTCAAAGTCCAACCCCAACGCTGTCACATTATTAGGTATGATAAAAATATGAGAAGAGCGGATTGATGTTAAGTAATTAAAGTCTCGGCAGTGACTTTACGAAAAGTCTGTAATGGATTTCTTCTGTTTCTGTGACACATTAGAGAAGTCTACCTTCTAGGTTCGACCTCATTCGGCACGTCTGCTGAATTAGATCACGGTCTGGTCTGCAGTGTGTGAACAGGAGGTGAGCATGTTACGTGAGGTTCTGATTTACTTACAGTTTAAATAGAGAAGCCAATTTTATGCGCACAGCAGGATAAACCACACGCACACAGTTAGTGAGACGTGTTGTATGTGAATAAGGTGTGTGTGTGTGTGTGTGTGCTGTGTATCTACTCCATATACAGGCATAGCTGGAGTGAAACAGCAATTATAAGCAACGTGACATGACAAGAACCTTCAAAATGTAGTGTAAAATACAAATCAGTGTGAAATAAAAGGGTGTAAACATGGTTATGCATTACTGTCAGTGTGTCCTGGATGAATGCGGGATCTTTTTGAGACACTGATAAGGCACATCATGTCATTCAGCCTTGTACAACGTGGTACAATTTCATCTTCTGATGAAATCCGGCTGTTCCAAATCAACCGCATGGAAATCGTTCGTCATAGGAAGGGCACAAGACTTTTCATACACCAATCAGCCATGGTATTAACACCATCTGCCAAAACAAACTCAAAATACATCTGATTTGTCGAGGCATGGACTCCAACACCTCTGAAGGATCTGTTCTGTGGTATCTGACACCGAGATGTTCGCAGTGGATCAGACCAGACAGATTAGTCTTCACACCTTACACACACACACACACACACACACACACACAAGCTACGGCCACATATGACCCTTTACCGGTTCAGCTTTTGTTGTTTCTTCGGTCTATTTTAATAGGAATTAACTACAGCATACTAGGAACATACTAGGACCCAGGGCCGGCCCAAGCCTTTATGGGGCCCTAAGCAGATTTTCATTTGAGGCCCCTCACACCCCCTCCGACCACCTCTGCATATCGCTCAATTACCTTTCTCCCTGCGCCAGAAAAAACAAAACAAAAAACTAAAAAAATGTGGAAGGCCTAAAGCGGGGGCTGATTTTTATTTATTTATTTATTGTAATTTGTCCAGAGAGAGATATTGTGCAATACGCTGAAGTGCCCGGGCTTTTATCGTCCACCCAAGTGGTGCATATTTGCGTTTG
>JAOVVF010001254.1:4395-14795 GCA_028565595.1 Duopalatinus emarginatus | reverse complement strand
CCATACTAGTTAGTATGCGACATGATGTAGTGCGTCAGAATACCTAGTACATAACAGGTAGTATGTGAAAGGTTCCCAAATGTCCTAAGTATGCCATTTCGGACGCAGCCTTACTCTTACTAAAGCAGCGCGTGACAAGCCTCAACATGAACTACGCAGGGCCAAATTAGAATTTGTGTTAACGGCACTATTTTTTTTTTTATCGCGATAATTTTAGATTGCGTTAATGCGTTATTACCGCGTTAACTTCAACAGCCCTACATATATATATATATGTTAGATGCTTGCTTGGTGTAGAATTACTTAGAGAACGTTTGTGGTATTATATAAAATATTATTTCTTAGACATCAGCAAGTGCAGAGATGATCCACCAGTTCAGCCAATTTTGAAAACATATCCAATGACTCTGATAGGGGATAGGAGGAGGAGGAGTTTCAAGGCAGCCTTGTACAATATCCACACCTGGCTTGACTATTCAAAAACTCAATCTGCGTATTGCTATGCATGCATACATTTTAATTTGTTGATCTGTTTGTATAAAACAGGAGAAAGTGTAGAGAACTGCGTAAGGAAAATGCTGAATTACATCACACATTGACTTTTTCTATTTAATTCCTGCAATGATCTTGGCCTGTCACTTAGCCACTGGCGAAAACCTAGCCCCCCACTAAATTTACATATATGTGTGCCGCCACTGTGTGACAAGTATACACTACATTTTTACGGCTCTATTCTATATCATATTTCTACTATCATTTACATATGATTTTCTTTTCATTTGCTAGTATTTCTTCAGCTTACTCTATGTATTTAGAAGTGACCCGCCTCAGTGAATGGTGAAATAAAATAAACACCGTCAGAGCCTAATCTAAATAAAAATATTTAAATATCTCAATGTTTGCATAGTGTCTGGAGTGACAGACAACAATATAGACCTACCCAGCACAGAAAATTCTCTGTCTGGCCTGTTGAAGTGAGAAACGTCAAGCACAAGAGCTGCATGACAATGTGGGTCTAGTGCAGTCTAGTGGTAATGTAGCACTGTGTCAGCAATACAACCAGCACCCGCAGCAGGTAACAGAACTATTCGGTTCCATAATCACAAGCACCTGCACCTTGTTTTCCATTACTTAGTCTCTCCGTTTTCACTGTTGGTTTGTCATGTGTTGTTTACCTCATGCCAAATTTATGCTTTCTTTAGTACCTTTTGCCTTTTGTGTTTTTTAGTCTTTAGTGTTTTGCATTTGTAAGATCAGTGTTTCACTTTTCGTTTGTGTTTGTTTATGCGGAGGACATCACCAACCCCTGTTCCTGACCCTGAGGAAGACATCACCAAGCCCATGCCCATTCCTCACCCCGATGAAGGCATCACTAAGCCTATGCCTGTTCCTGACCCTAAAAAGGGCATCACCAAGCCCATGCCTGTTCCTGACCGTGATGATGGCGCCACCAAGCCCATGCCTGTTCCTGACCCTGAAGAGGGCGTCACCAAGTCCAGGCCTATTCCTGACCTTGAGGACAGTATTGGATTGAGGTGGTTTTGACAGTTTAGGGGTAGGAATTGGGGGTGGTTTTGACAGTTTGGGGGCAGGTTCATTGGCTTTTCTGTCAGCGAATGCTAGTGGCTGATGGTTATTTGTGTTGTGGCTGACCACACAGTACGAACAGCCCTTCTCGAGAAGACAAACATGGCGGACGAAGACGAATGTCGGCAAACAACGCTGAAGGTGGTTACTTATTTGCAGCTTTCGATTCGTTGGGGGTCTTTATTTGCAGCCTCCGATTTGTTTGTCTCCCTTTTCGCATCCTCTTATCGCAGATCCAGATTCAGTGAGCTGCGGTGAGTGAAACAGAGTGTTCAGGTGTATATAATGCTGTGCACATTGCATTCACCGCTTTAAGGACAAATTTAGCACTTAATACAGAAAATCACAAACTGTTTACCCTCACAACAAATAAACAAGGCCAAAAACATATACGAAATATTAAGGACTTCAAAGAGCCTTAACCTCAGATGCATTTATTCATGTGCACAATTGCTCTATATGCCATGTTTCGGTTAAAAATAAAGTATAAAATCAGTTTGGGCCAGACTAAACCCATGTTTTTCAGCCCAGTGTAACTTTCCACATCAAGTCCCTGGTCAGTGTCTATGCACATGATGGTGGAGTAAAAACTACACAAATGTTTCTTAGAGTTGAAGAAGATTGCAAAGAAAAGTGATAGGGATTTTACCTCTGTACTTAAAGACAAACTCTCGCTTTTGAATGGTGATGATCTATATGCCAAGTTGCTTAACACCTTTCAAAATCATAGAGAAAAGCCTTCAGCTTACCTTCAGAGACTGCAAGTGATGTTGAGGAGAGGAGTTGTAACTGCATGTAATCTTGACCCCAACTGCTTAAATAGTTTTGCAGGGGGTTCTGGAACAACTACCTGATATCTGAGCTACAACTGGAGAAAAGAAGCCAAAATCCACCTACCTTAGTGAAGTTCCTCCTTCTTCTCTGCATGGAGGAAGAAATGCGAGCCTCAAAAGTATGCCACATAAAACAACACTTTGAAGTTTCTAAGCAAAATGTGAACTCCCAGTCCCAGTATGTTTAGGGTTATGAACCATATGGTAAATTGTCATTAGTAAAATTGAAAGCTGACTTCAATGCAAAGATACATGGGTTAAAAAAGCAAGTAGCTGACGTACAGTCATGTACATACAAGGTTAAATCAAAAGACCAATAAGAAGAGCCAAAAGAAAACGCCAGCCAAGCAAGATGCTGACTAACCCTTACTTGAGTCTTTTAAACCCCAAGCATAGCCGGTTAGCAATGCTGTGGCTACCCGAAGTAATAGGCCCAAACCTTGGTACTGCTTCAAATGCGGTAAGGGCAGCCATATCAGGCTGCAATGTAGCAATGACCCAAACCCCTCTTTTTTGCAGCAAAGTAAAACCAACTGAAAGAAAATCAGACAGTGTGGGATGCCCCAGACAGATCAGTGGACAATGCCCTAGACAGATCACTGGATTGGGAAACAGACACAATCCACACACAGTCTCCCTGACAGTTTTTCACACCACCACCCTCTCTAATCTCTTACACACAGCAATAGCTGACTGCTATGGACAATTCCACTGGACAATCTCACAGTTTCACTACATTTGCACATATGGACCACTGCACACATTGCACATAAAGACTTTCTGCCAACCACTTGCACATTATTCACAACCTACATTTGTAAATATCCGCAATAATATGCTCAGCACAGTCCCAAAAGCTTGGGAGTTTAAACTGGTTAGTTTCTATTGTATGGCAAATGGGAACTGTAAAACCTACCAAAACCTTTAAAAAGAAATGACATGCATGACTTGCTTGCTCAAATGCTAGTCAGACAGCAATTATGCTGGTGCAAATCTATCTGGCATAGATATATTCACCCAGCTGTGGAGTAGTGAAGCTGTGCAGTAAAAAGCCTCAGATGATCCCTGCTGATCAGTTTAGATCAGTTTTGTGAATCAGAATCACATTTCTCTTCGCCAATCGTAGTCATTAAAAAAGGATGGTGATATCAGACTCCGTATAGCTTACAGAAAGCTCAACCTCTGAACAGTCAAGGACTCATATGCTTTGCCCAATCTGGATGAATAATTGTCTTTATTGACCGGTTTAAACTGGTTCTCAGTGCTGGACCTTAAATCAGTTTCAAGTAACTTGGAGTACACATCTCACAGGACCTATTATGGACCTGCCACATTAATACAGTCACAAAGAAGGCCCATCAGCGTTTATTCCACCTCAGACATCTAAGCGACCTCAGACTGCCCTCCAAGGTGCTGCTGAACAATGGACTCTTCTCTTTGCTATGCTCCGGGAAATGCTTTCACACCCTGAACGCGAACACAGAGAGAATGAGGAGGAGCTACTTCCCACAAGCTGTCAACACCCTGAATGGGACAGAGACTAGTTCACTGGACTGGGAAACAGACACAATCCACACACAGTCTCCCTGACAGTTTTTCACATCAGTGCCTTCTCTAATCTCTCACACACAGCAATAGCTTGTATGACTGCTATGGACAATTCCACTAGACTATCTCACAGTTCCACTATGTTTGCACATATGGACCCCTGCACACTGCACATAAAGACACTCTGTTCAATTATTTTTCATATACTATTTATTTTATATTTATTCTTATAGTTACTTTTGTGGACTGACAGTCAAAGGCATTTCACTGCAGGTCGTACTGTGTATGACAGTGTGTGTGACAAATATAACTTTGAATCTTGAATCTTAAATCTGCGTATTACCAGATTGAGATGGAGGAAGCTGCCAAGTACAAAACAGCATTCGTCTGACCTCTAGGATTCTTTGAGTTCAACAGAATGCCACAAGGGATAACTAATGCCACCAGCACGTTCCAAAGGCTCATGGAGTGCTGCATGGGTGATTTAAACTTGAAGCAAGTCTTACTTTTCCTTGATGATTTAATAGTTTTCTCCTCAACCCTTGTAGAACATAAGGAAAGATTGCTGTGTGTACTTCGCCTGCTTGAGGAAAAGAAGTGCAAGTTCCTCCATACATCAGTCAAGTATTTGGGACATATTGTGTTCAGCAAAGGAGTTGAAATAGACCCAGAAAAGACTTACCCTAAAAACCCGGCCAAAACCAAACAGTCTAAAAAAGCTCAGATCTTTCTTGAGTTTCTGTGGTTATTATTACTGCAGATTGATAAAGGGCTATTCTAAAATCATGAGAACTCTCAACCAACTCACAGCTCGATACCCCTTCTATAGAAACATAGCATATTAAAGCAAATCCAGAGAAGTGCCACAATACCCAAGAATCTTTTGGTGATAGACGGACACCAGTGTGCCAGACAGCCTTTAAAATCATAATTAAAAATCTAACAACTGTACCTATTTTTGGATTCGCTGACCCAAAGCTGCTATACATTTTGCATACAGATGCAAGCACTGCAGGGTTGGGAGCTGCTCTTTATCAAGAGCAAGAAGGTGTCCATAATGGACAGTTGTAGAAACCATTAGTTAGATTACAGACTTTAATTCTCTGGCTACCTGCACTTTTATTTATAATCACACTGTCTGTGTCACCCAAATGAGCATGGGTTCCTTTTTTGCGTCTGGTTCCTCTCAAGGTTTCTTCCTTTTGTCATCTCAGGGATTTTTTTTGCCACTGTTGCCACCGGCTTGCTCATTATCTATAAAATTTCTAAAAATTCTATAAATGTATAACCCTTTTCATTATTTCTGTAAAGCTGCTTTGGAACAATGTCCATTGTTAAAAGCGCTATATAAATAAAATTTAATTGAATTGAATTAATATAAACCTGTCCTACTGGCACACTCTTCACTTGGTGATTACTGACTCTGCCCCTGTTGGCAACTTATTTGTGTATGACTTGGATAAGCCCGATTATCAGGCTGTTTTTAGGGAATTGTCATTTCCCTCGTCTCTCAGAAAGACCAAGCATAAAATATCCTTCAGAAACTTGAAAAACATCAACTCAGATGCCCTGACAGCTGAACTTCAACACCTTCATTCAAATGTTTCTTTAGCTGAGGATGCAGACTCTAAGTAATTTGTTGGACATTCATGCCCCAGTCAAACCCAGAACAGTCACCTTCAGAACAGTCAGCACCTGACAGAACAGTCAGAACAGAGCGATGTTACAAAGCTTCTGACCTCATTGTACATAAGCCTATCGGGAACATCAAAAGGCCTACTCAAAGTCCCTTAGAGAGGCACAGTCTCAGTTTTATTTAAACATCATTAAAACAGTCGAGGAAACTCCAAGCAATTGTTCTCTACAATCAATCATCTGTTCAAACCACAAGTTTCCTCAGTTATGGAAATTACAGAGGAACGCTGTAATAATTTCATGACCTTTTTCAAAACAAGAATTGACTCTATTTATTTAGGCTTTCTGAGTGATCCCATTCTACCCATGCAGGCTGTCTATTCACAGCTTGAGGATTCTCAGTCTCTTAACTGTTTTCCAGAAGCCTCACAGCAAGTGGTTGAAGACATTATCAGCAGGATGAAAACCTCCATCTGTGCTCTAGACCCCTTTGCTATAGCTCTAGGGAAAGTGAACATGTCTGCCATAAGTCCTCTGATCCCCACTGTAATAAATCACTCTCTTCAGGCTGTCCACATTCCATCTGCTTTAAAAACAACTATAATCAGACCATTGATCCTGAAGTATTTGTAAATTACAGACCCATTTCTAATCTCCCCTTTCTTTCCAAAGTATTGGAGAAAGTTGTTTCTGTCCACCTCCAGGACCACCTTTTTGAAAAATTTCAGTCTGGATTTTGTTTGGCTGACAGCACAGAATCAGCCTTGGTTAGAGTCACAAATCACCTACTGATGGCTGCTGATACTGGTTCACCTTCCCTACTCATTCTTCTTAATTGTTTGTTGCATTAGACACTGTGAACCATGGAATACTCCTTTACCGGCTTCATCACACCACTGGACTTACGGACACTGCCTTACAAGGTCCTCAAACACCTCTGCAAGATCTCTTTTCAGCATTTCAGAAACATCGCCAAACTTCTTCCTACCCTCACCTTATCAGATGCTGAAAAGCTAGTCCACGTTTTTATCTCCTCTAGATTGGATTACTGCAATGCCCTTCTCTTTGGGATTTCTAGCAAGAGTCTTCAGAGATTACAGTACATCCAGAACAGTGCTGCGAGGATCCTAATGAGGGTGTGAAAATATGAACATATTACCCCCATTCTCTATTCACTTCACTGGCTTCCAATCTCTGTCCAGATTAAATACAAGGTTTCCCTTCTTACTTATCAGTGCATTTATGGCAATGCCCCTCCCTACCTGAAAGAGCTACTCACTCCGTTGGCCTCATCACGATCCCTTGTCTATGGAATGCCCTCCCTCATCACGATCCCTTGTCTATAGAATGCCCTCCCTCATCACGACCCCTTGTCTATGGAATGCCCTCCCTGACCATCTGAGGTCACCACAGACAATGTTTTAATCGTTGAATGTTTTTTAAAAATGACTCAAAACATTTCTTTTTAGCAGAACATATAACTATTAAGTATCCTGTTGATTGATGCTACTTTTAATGATATTGTTATATTTTGTCTGTTATGGTGATGTTTTTATGTTGTAGCACTTTGAGATTTGCCTCAAATAAAATAACTACAAATTACAAATAAAATGCATTATTATTATTATTATTATTATTATTATTATTATTATTATTAAAATCCCCAACAATTAGAGCTTTGTCTACAGATATAACTAGGTTGAACATAAAATATGCAAATTCAGAAGAAATTCAGAGTACAGTCCTGGGGGTCTGTAAATAATAAACAATGGAATTGATTGTGTGTTTTTTCAGTTTACATTTGTTATTTTAGTATACAAAACCTCAAATGAATTAGGTTTTGCTGAGGTTTGTGTGTGATGCCTAGATTATAATTATAAATAATAATAACGACTCCTCCTGATCTACCAGATCTACCTCTACCATGAGGCTGGTGTGTGTAGTTATATTTGTGAGGACTAGCTTCATACGTACTCATCCAGTTTACATTAAATGCCTGGTCAGTAATAATTTCATTTATAATAAGTGATTTAGAATTAAGAGACCTAATATTTAATAGTTCCAGCTTCAGGTCAACGGTGCCGGCTGTGTAATCAGAATTGTTTAATTTTATGTTTATTAAGTTATAAACACTGCAATTCCTCTAATCACGGAGAAGGGGCACTTCTATCTCCACCTATGGCCAATACTACGCTCACTATCTAATGTGTTCTAATTAATATACAATTATCACCTATAACATTATTACTAATGACAGAAGACTAGCTGAACATTCTGCACTCCACACACTGAACTTACTGAATGTTTGACATGATTAAAGTTAACATACCTTATGTGGACTTGATGATTGTATGTGAACTTGGTAATAGTCCGGCATAGATGGCATCCATGTGCGTTTTAAATGAAAAAAAAACAGCGACACTCAACAAAAAGGATAAAAAAACAGAAAATAAAAATAAAAATACAGCTATACAAAAATGGTCGCATAAAATTAATGAATGAATAAAAGAAAACAGTAAAGTAACATGCTGATACACGCAACAGAACTCATGGCAACAATTTGAAAACTGGAAACTGTCCAGTTTCTTTACTTTTTCCTTCCTTACACTGGAACATTCGTGGACAGAACTTATGAAAATGTTTAAAATTAAGGATAAAGTTAGCACTCAGAGCTTTTTTTTCTTTTACTGAATTTATAAGAATTGTTGTATTCAAAAATTATTACCACAGAGTTGATTGTGTAAAACAATCCTGTGAAAAAGAAAAAAAATGTTAACTTTCAAAATACTCAATCTAAAAGGAAATATATCAGTGTTAATTCCAACATAAACAAACCTTTTAACCTGCAAACCAAAAGATAATCTACAGTCGCACTAAATAGTTAACTGAAATCATTAGATACAGGCAGTATCAATCTAACCTTTTTTAAATTAACTATACTCAACTAAACCAATGTAAATAAATCCATAATAAATATAGCCTTCATTTTCAACTGATCTAAACTACTACATCCCAAATAAGACATTATAATAAGTATTAAGATCGTGATAGTAATTGTCTAAAAAGTTAAAAATGGTGAATTACTTTCAGTAAGTGTAAGAAATTGTGCTTACTGGGTAACTACTTGTGTAACTTCTGTCTGTGAACAAAAACTGGCATAAATATTTGTGATAGCCAAACCTAGACAGAATCTGCAGATTCTGAGTCTACAATTCTATGGTGTTGCTTATTTTGTTTCTAAGGTGTTTGATGATATTGTGAATATGTATTTACATTATAAATATCCTAAATAAATGGGTTAAATTAAACCTAGCACATTACAGTTCCAAAAAAAAATCCTTCTGTCAAAACTTTTTTATTCAATTACAAGGAATCCAAAAATTCTAAAATATCAAAGTGCAAACTGAAATATTGCTACATTTAAACAATAAATACCAGTATAAACCCTGAAAATAAATAAATAATTAAACTCTTTCAGTTGCGCTTTGTCCCAGAATGCCCCTTCATTAGGCCTTCACAAATCTGGCTTTTAGGTCTCCACCTAATTGTGTCTGACTGAAACCAAATAAACCCAAAACCCAAAAGGGCAAAATATGTTCCCTGCATCCCCAGCTACCAGTGAGGTATTTCAGAAACTAGGATTTTGTCAATTATTAAGTAACTTGACCATCACCAGAACAGCATAACCAGTATCCAAAATTGCTGTTATGCCTACGTGCTGTGCTGTGTGCATCAACCAAACCTGAAATAGCTGTAACTCTAGTTCAGCTACATGATTGTTTGAGCGCGGCACTATTCTCATTTTCATCGGCTATTCGTGTTGTGGTGTCTGTCAAAACATGGATGGAACAAATTCTATCGATGTCTTCTTGACTATGTCTTATACTTCTATTGATGGTATGTTATATCACAATAATTAAATGTATTATTTAATAAATAATTATTAATAATTTAATAATAATTAAGTTCATAAATAATTGAATAATAATTAAGTTTATAAATAATTTAATAATAATTAAATTTATTAAATATAAAAGCAATTATGGCTGACTTGGGTCTTACAGATATTTGGAGAGATTTGAACCCTAAAACAAGAGATTGTACTTTTTTTTCTCACCCACATTCTGTCTATTTGAATCTTGACTATTTCTTTATGTTTCAGAAGGATTTATCTAATGTGAAATTGTAATATTGGGACCATGGATTTTACAGATCATTCACCAATCTATATGGAAATTATACAAGGCCTTGAAAAGAAGAATACTCTTTGGAGGTTAAATATAGGGATGCTTAACGAAATGAGGCAGCAGTTAAAAATGGATATAAGAGAATATCTTGACAATAATGATAATGGAGAAGTCTCCCAAACTATTCTCTGGAATACATGTAAAGCAGTTCTTAGGGGAAAATTATAGGGTAGTGCTTTTTTTAATTATTCTTTTTAAAAGCAAAGAAAATTAAAATTAGATGAGCTACAAATTGAATTAAAAGAGTTAGATAATGCACATAAAAAGAAATTATACCAAGAAATAAAAATGGAAATAGATAAAAAAAAAGAATGGATTAAACAATGTCTACTCCAATGATATTTAAAAAAGGCTGATCTTGTTAAAGAAAGCTAAAGAGCAACATACAATCTATCAAGTAAAAGAACCTGCAACAAATTCTATAAAACGTAAAACAGAAGATATACAGCACTCACTTGAAATGTTTTATAAAGATCTATATACACAGCCCAAAATAGATTAATCAAAATTGGAAGCATTTCTTGATCTGATAAAATTAGCAGTGAAAAAA